>FIZT01044810.1:0-20053 GCA_900065295.1 Paracoccus marginatus
TCAACTTTGAGTGCGTTGAGGCACGTGTTAATATCAACTCAGAGATCTCAAACTTTGGGGATCTTCTTTCCTCATGTAATGGCACCTTTTAACGGTGTGCCCGAATTTCGATTCGAAAATTCGTTTTCTAAGTGTCACCCTAAGGTACATACCTAATTACGAATGAGTTGAACGCATAGAGCGTCGCAGCTCGATCGAAATCGATGTCATGCCTCTGTAAAAATGCTTCCACCGCGATCACCAACCACTTACATACGCGTTCTATGATCGGCTTACGGTATTTCTCTTCGCATAACGTTGTTTGTGAGAATTCCAAGAAACTGGCAATTTCTTCTGGTCACGACTGCTCGAGAACCGTTCGTAAGTGAAGAAAAAACCATAGGTAGTCGATCAGTCGTCTGCGTACGGTTGATTAAACCTGACGATAGTCGATTTGGCGAGTGATCTAGCCGACTGCGACTGATTTATGGTATCCCATTACCATTAGTGTAGTACGTACGCCAATGAACCTATCGCCTCCTCAGTTCGGACTACCCGGCGAGGTTACATGTGTACGTCTGAGAAAGTAGCCTCCAGTCACCGGAAAAGGGTACTTGAAATTAAACTTTGGTTCGGACACTGACAACCCTGCGCCAGCGTGTAGTATAAATCAGCGCGAATTTTTCCGTTTGTATGGGTATGGCAGATGCTGCGGCGCCCGCGAGAGTTACGTAATAACGCCGGCTTGTGGAATTTATGGCGCGGAAAATTTAATGGGTGAAAATGACGGTGTGCCTGTGCCCTTGTTACGGAATCTAGACTATAGGCGCTGTCTTATTTGTATATCAGGTACAACGGGAGTCAATTAAATTTCATTTTGGTTTCGAGTAGGAAGATTGTGTGCGAGGTATACGACGCTGCGGACGAATTAGCATTTAATGCGACGAACGCCGGAGAAGGTAACTGGACACGCCGAACTACTTGGCGCTCTATACAGCAGAACCGATACATACAAAGATACACAGGAGCTGGTAAATAAAAAAAAGTGGAATGTGGAGGTTAGCCGCGATTAAGATGAAGTTGGGCGTGTATCGCGAAGCCCCGAGGTAATGTGGCCTTGTATAGTTCAGCTAATCTGTGACCATTCTTCTCGTACACACAGACTGCTAAGTACCTTGATAATGAATCCGGCTTTTGTTTTGGCAATTTTCAGCCAAGTTTTTTGTAACATCTGTATGACCAATTGGCCAGCCAGGGGTACGATAGTTTAACGATTTCTTAGCTTTTCAATACGCGAGCTTGTACCTCTGATAGCTGACCAAAGGTTGCGATTATCCAACCGCGGATATAGTTGGCTTAATAACTGGTTCAAATTATATCGATGTGCTCTCATTATTACCTATACCGAGTACACTCACTTACGTACTCTATATCTTGTCAATAAGTATTCCGATAAGTACACGCACGAGAAGGAGAGCTGGGAGTGCAAAAAAAAAAAACACACACACAAGCTCTCGAACGCATTCCATAATATTTTAAAGGTGTTACTTAATCCCGGCGAACGCACGTCGTTTTTCTACAATTATTTTCAATTCTCGAGCTACATATAACGGTGCCAGATTAAAATTTATGTTTAAGCTTGTTTTATTGTTGTACCGTAGCTCGGCTCTCCATCGCCAACTCATTAGGACGCGATGATAAAAGCCTTTCTAGCTGTTGTTTCTTTTTCTCTCGCTCCTTCTCTGTCGTATGCACTATGCAATTCATTGTCGTCGCCCAGCCGAACCCAAAGTATGCGGTTTGAGTTCCACATTAGATCGTAATACCTGTTCCGAGGATAAAATATGGTCAAGGCTGGCTCAGTTGGGATATTTCAGTGCGAAGCCGCGAACACGCGCCCGATCGAATTATCGCATCGGTGTCGAAACCGCGTACCAGACGCGTGTAAAACGATAGAAATTGAAAAGCCGAACGGTTTATGTAATTTATCGGGGTCTTAAGGGGACTTTGAAAGGTTTGAACCGAGGTATTACGCGACAGATGGTGTTTATATCGTGGAATTGTCGTTGCGAGAGGTTTTCTTTCGCATGAGTATGGTTTTCAAAATGATTTAGTCCTTTCGAAGGTTTTAAGTTGATCGAAATACACTTTTGGGGCTATAATTTGGCGTTGGTAGTGATATTCGTGAGTTTTTGGCGATAATCGGGCGTTTTCGGCGATATTCGGATGATTCCGGATGTCATCGGATGGTTCCGGATATATTCGGGTGCATTCGGCTGTCATCGGATGGTTCCGGATATATTCGGATGCATTCGACTGTCATCGGATATCATCGGATGTTTTCGGCTGTCGTCAGATATCTTCGAATGCCTTCGGGAACTTTCAGATATCATTAACCATTAATGTTTTCTCATCTGTAAGGGGTCAAATGAGCTTAAATGGTTGAAAACCCGAAGAACCGCATCCAGATTCCAGAACATCAACATTCTACACACCTACCTTAATACGTGCTCTCGGGTCAATTAGGGCAGCTGTAGGCTAGGCAATGTGCTCAAATAAGTAATAACAATGGAAATTCATCAGAACTCATTGTTGTTTGCATTTCAAAAAGGATTGAATGAAATTATAGGGTCAAAACCCCTTTTAAAGGCTTCTCTCTAGTATCAAGTTCTTCTATTTGCTAAAAATTAACTCCCTAGGTTGATGTGGTGGCTGTAGACTGGTCAAAGGTAACAAAAGTGGTGGGAAATTACAGATTGTTTTGGCTGAATATTTTAGTTACAAAAAGGCTTACTCCAATTTCAATCACCTCTAACCTTTTGACCTTTTTCTGAATTTCTTCCCTGAAGGTTGTGGGGATGACCTAAGAAGGTCATTTTCGCAAATGTTAGTGACAAAATTCAGTCAGTTTTGACCTTTTGGGCTTTTGACCTCTTTCTGAAGCTCTTTTTGAAAATGTGCTAAACGTAATTTTCGATGCACAATTGCACAGCTTTTAAACTCAGATGACCTAATTTAGACCTCAAAATAATTTCATTTTGGTACCGATTATAACCTTTTTTTACTCCATACTTCGCGAGGAAAAAAGGTCGCTCTTCTCTTTAATTCGGGATTACTCGAGGTAGCATTTTTCGACGAATACAGAAAAATTGTCGACTTTTGGAAAATTACGTAATGAATTTTGAAAAATTGACAAATTTTGGAAACTATGAAAAATTGACGAATTTGGGAAAATTGACAAATTTTGAAAAATTGACAATTTATTCAAAAATTTGACTTGCAAAAAATTTCGAATGCCCAAACCAAATTTGAGAAAAGTCTCGATGATGGAAATGGCATTTATTTCAGCCAGACAACTCCTGTTGAAGGTTCACGTTCGATCTGGGCAGAGATGTGTTTTGCTCGAATAATTTCTGGAGAGGAAGGGGGAGTAGTTCAATTACTGCCACGATTTTTTCAACTTGTAAATTACCTACGCCGTATGAAAGAAGAATGGTATTGAAAAAAATTACCAGTAAGTAGGTACATCGCCTTGGCGATTTTTCTTCCTAATTGGTCATTGAAAAATTTGTGCAAGTTCACGTCGAGCTGACGTAACGTGACTTTTTTTTTTATCAAACTTCTTTATCAATAAACCGTTGTGATTATTGAGATCGTGAATTTCAAGACCTAGGAAGTCGAATATGGAAATTAAAAAAACGTGGTTAATTATTCGAACGAGCGAAGCAGTCAGAAAACAAAATTGAGAATTTAAAATCGTCTATACGAAACTGGCTAATTAAAAAACGTATCGTGAAAAATAATAAATTTTGAACGATTACAGGAGGCGCTGCTTCGACGGTGAACGAAATATGCAGAACGAAAATATGCGAGGCGAACTTGACGATGGAAATTGCCCAACTTTTGCTATCGCTTTTGCACGCCTGGGGCCTGGATCCAGATCTGGATCGGTTGTGCGAGGCGAAACTCGGACTTTTGAAACCGCGAATCCCGGTTTCCTTCGGCGTCATATCTAAAGGAGGTAAGCGGCCCTACCTACAGGAGCCTTGATGAAAAATTCTTTAACAAAGAGGCGTTTTTTCTCTAATTTGATATTTTAATCCGATCAAGGATACATGAGCTTGCTATTACCCACCTGGCAACTATGTCTGGAGCAAAAGCCGGTCATCAATGAAAAGGACATCTCAGCCGATTCGAACCTATCTTACGAGATGGTGCAGCTAGAAAGACTAACGCAAATATTTACCGCTCAAACGCATTGGGAATTGAGTACGACGTTGACCAGTAACCATTTGCTGACCATTATCGCCTTAGCTAATACTCTGATGACGATGAATAACGCTTCGTTTGTCGCCGAACAAGAAAGGAACAGGAAATTGCAAAGGTTCAGGATTTTTGATTAATTTAAATTCCGAATGATGTAGTGGTTTCATGGCGACGATCGATTTACAGACAGAGCACAAAGTCCGGCTCGTGGAGACCTGACGAAGCGTCCGAGGAAATTATTACGACTCAGCAGGCCCATATCAAGCAAGGATGGTCGCTGCTGGCCACCCTGCACTGCGTCCTGCTGCCCGATAAAGTCGTCCAGAACGGATCGAAGAGCTTCAAAAGGCCCCAGATCGAGATGATGGCCAGAAGGTGGCAGCATCACTGCCTAGAGGTAAGACTCCCACCGCAAAGGAAACTTTTTTCCGTCCCATTGTATTCTGACTCGTGTCGTGTGTTCAATTCAGGTTCGTCAGGCGGCTCAGTCTTTGTTGATGGCCGAATTGAGACGTCTCGGACCGAAAGGCAGGAAAGCCCTGGTCGATTATTGGGCTCAGTTTCTACCGGTGTCCGAAATTCTCGAAACGCCCGCCATGCACAAACACCATTCCAGCATATCTAGCCAAGTAAGCGCCAATTCGAAGCAGCTTTGTGGTATCGATGGAGTTTTTTATGCATTGTGACAAGTGCTGTGCTTTTCAGGCCGGTAGTCCGGATAATGATATGTCGCCGTCGGCCACAGCTCCGCAGCCAGCCATTCACGATGATGACGAGGAAGAAGAGGAAGACGGAATCGAAGGTGAGGGGGTTCGCTCGCCTGCTGCCTGGTTACCTTAAGGCGTTGGTATTTGTGGGTTGAGGTTTGAGAGAGGGAAGGTTGATTTTACCCGATGAATCGAAATTTTAGTTAATCGAGTCAATTTTTCCAATTTTTTTTATTTGTCGATGTTTTCTTTTTTTTATTCAAATTTTAATTGATTTTCAACTTTCGAAATTAATTGAATATTTTTAAAAATTTTATTTTTTGTTTTTATGATTTTTTTTATTTTTTTAAATTTTTATTTCAATTTACTATTTTTTTTTAAATTAAAAATTTTTAAATTTTCAACACTTTTAAGATTTTTCTTGACATCGTCTATTTTTTAAATTTTTTGAATATTCGAATTTTTGTTTTTTTTTTTTAAATTTGATTTTAATTTATGATTTTCTTTAATTTTCCTTCATTTTCGATAATTATTTATTTATTTTTATTAATTTTTCATTCAATCGAACATTTCAGAGCTTTGCATGAGGAAACCCTCGTCAGCGACCGAGCTACGTCGCAAGCAAACCACAGCAGTCGTCTTGCTGGGCGTGATCGGAGCGGAATTCGGCCAAGAAGTGGGCACGAACGGTACGAAGAGCGCTCCTCGCAGACCCGAGGATCGTCGCAAGAGCTCAATCGTCGAAGGTTTCGGTATCGGTAACAACGACTTGGCTCGACTTACCAGTGAGTGAAACATACGGGGCATTTTTAAATGGTCTACGTATACGACATACGTAGTACGTACATATTCATATCGCGCAAATAATGATTGTTTCGACTCCGTAGGTCTGGCGTTAACCAATCTACTCCTGGCTCCGGCCAGCGCCAAGTTACCAGCGCATACGTCTCAGCGTAGAGCGGCGGTGGATCTTATTGGTAGAGGGTATACGATATGGGAGCCGTACCTAGACGTCAGTAAAGTATTGCTGGGTCTTTTGGAATTATGCTCAGATGCTGATAAACTAGTGCCAAGGTGAGTAGCGCAGATTTTCTGCAGGAGGAATCAAAGAGTTTTTCTTCTAATTTTGCGATTTTACCGGTGTATGTTTCAGTATGACTTACGGATTACCTTTGACACCGGCTGCCGACTCGTGTCGTACGGCTCGACATGCTCTTACCCAGATAGCCAGCGTTAGACCGGCTGCTTTCATTACGACGATGGCCAAAGAGGTATTTTCGAAATTAATCGAAAGTCCTATTGTCATTTTTTCCGAATTGACAAGTTTTCAAATTGTAAAAAAAAATTAGGATGTTGATTTTTCAAATTGACTGAAATCGTTGGAATTTTCCAATTTTCCAAAATCTCCTCCGTGAACAAATTGTCAGAAATTGTAATTTTTTAAAAATTGATATTTTTTCTAATTGCAAAACACGCCAATTTTCAAGTGCCAAAAAGTAATCAAAAATGTCATTTTTCTCAAGTTGGCAAAAATTTTAAAAAATCTTTCCTTTTACAACTCTTGAAAATTGTTACTTACTTTTTCAATTGTCAAAAATTTCGAGATTGACCGAAATGTAAACTTTTCAAGAAACCATAAAAATTGTGTATTTTGTTTCTAGTCGTTGAAAATTTTCACTGTGTTTGAACTTGAAGTGACAAAAATCTGAAAATTGTCATCATTTCAAATTGTTAAAAAAAAAATGTGTTTTTTTTTTTCTAAATTACTGAAAATCGTGATTTTTTTCGAATTAACAAAAATCTTCATTTTTTTCAAATTGACAAAAATAAATTTTTTTTTAATTTCTAAAAATTATCACCTTTTTTAAATGATTAAAAATCACTTCAAAAATCATCGTTTTGTTTAAACCGACAAAAATCGTAATTTTTTCCAAATTGCCAAACGTTTGTCAGAATTTTTTTTTCATCCTCCTGAAAATTGCGTTTTGCAAATTGTCAAAAATTGTCAAAAATGTAATTATTTTTTTCTAAATCGTTGAAAATTGTCATTTATAAAGTTTTAAAAAGAAAATTATTTCTTTAAATTGATAAAAATTGTTGAAACGTTTCATTTTTTCTGAACTCTTGAAAATTGTCAATTTCCTAGAATTGACAAAAATTACAATTTTTCAAAATGGCCAAAAATAATTGTCAAAAATTCCATTTTTTTTTCAATTGTTGAAAATGGTTACTTTTTTGAATTGTGGAAAATTATTGATGAATTGAATTTTTTCCAAACTTCTGAGAATTGAGGACAATTGCCAATTTCTCATTTTTTTTAAAAAATGGTGAAAAATCACAATTTTTCAAAATTGTCAAAAGCTGTCAAAAATTGCATTTTTGTCAAATTGTTGAAAATAGTCTAACAAACTTTTTTTCTCAAACTTCTGAAAATCCAGTAAAATCGCCCAATTTTTCATTCGTCAAATATTTCCATTGTTTAAAAAATTCCCAAAAATCACAATTTTTAAAAATTTTCGAAAATTGTCAAAAATGTTAGTTTCCCTAAATTGTTGAAAATTGTAATTTTCATCGAGTTTATAAAAAATTTTTATTTTTTTAAATGACAAAAATTGTTGAAAAGTTTCATTTTTTCCCAACTCTTAGAAATTGTAATTTTTTTTTAGAATTATCGAAAATCACAATTATTTAAAATGGCCTTAAAATTGTTAAAAATTTCATTTTTTTTTCAATTGTTGGAAACTGTGGAAAAATTGAATTTTTTCCAAACATCAAACTTCTGAAAATTGAGGAAAATCGTCAATTTTTCCATTTGTCAAAAATTACGATTTTTTAAAGAAAATAGCCAAAAATTCCAATTTTCCCAAATGGACAAAAAATTCGATTTCTTCCAAACTCTTGAAAATAGTTGTTTTTCTCAAACTTCCAAAAATCACATTTCTTTAAAATTTCCAAAAATTGTCAAAAATTTCTTTTTTTTCAAATTATTGAAAGTCATCTGACAAACTCCTTTTTTCCAAACTTTTAAAAATTGAGGAAAATTGATAATTTTTCATTTCTCAAAAATTTTCTTTTATTTAAAAACCTGTCAAAAATTAAAATTTTTTGAAACGGACAAAAATATTGACTTTGTCCCAACTCTTGAAAATTGTCAATTTTTTCGAACTGTCAACAATCACAATTTTTCAAAATTTTCCAAAAATTATCAAACATTTCATTTTTTTCAAATTGTTGGAAATTTTCCGAGAAACTTTTTTTTCTAACTTTTGAAAGTTGAGGAAAATTGCCAATTTTTTTATTTTTAAAAATTGTCAAAATTTCTACATTTTTTTGAAAAAGTGCCAAAAATTTCCAATAATATCATTCCCCCCCCCCCCAAATTGTTGAAAATTGTTTAACAAAATTTTTTCAAACTTTTAAAAATAGAGGAAAAGGGTCATTTTTAATTTTTTTTTTCAAAAATTGCCTCCTTAAAATAGCAAAAAAATGTCAAAAAATTAATTTCATCGTAACTGTTGAAAAATTTAATTCTTTCAATTGGTAAAAAATCGCTATTTATTTTAAAATTGATATTCGTAAAAAATTATCAAAATTACCAAAAATGTCAAAAAATTATTTTTTCTAAATTAACTCGAAACGATTCTAGTTCGAGGCATTAAAGTGCGATGTTATAATTATAAAAATTCAACTTTCTTTTCCTCTTCTCCTTATGTTATCGTCAGTTTTCTGTCATTTCAACTAACGTATTCCAATATTCTCATTCGACCATTAATTTCCAGGTGGCTCGATACAACTCCATCCAACAAAACCAACAATCGATGAACGCCAACCTGGCGAATAACGTGCTGCATCGAGCCAAGCCGGAAATCTTACGCGTTGTCGAAATGCTCATCACTAAAATGAACGCCGAAGTTGTCGATTTACTCGTCGAAGTAAGCGTCGCAAAAGCCAGCACTTATTCCTCTTCCTCTTCGATGGTATTAGCCTCCATCAGAGCTAATGTAATTTTTCGAATTCGGTACAGGTGATGGATATCATTTTACATTGCGTCGATCCTGGCCATCTGAAAGCCAGAGGGCTATCTGAAGTATTTCCGGCTATCTGCGTTTTCAATCAAGTCAGCCATTGCCCTACGACGCGCAGGATCGCCGTTGGTGCCAAAAGCGGTACGGTTGCTTTGTACGAGCTTCGATCTTCGAAGAGTCAGTGCCAGGTAAAGGGTTCTTCGTTCGGGTTTAGACGATTAGACACCGTGTTTCGGTTCAGTCTTAATTGAGACTGTGGTTTTTCGGATGATTTTTCAGATGATCGCTGCTCACAATGCTTCGGTGAACGCGTTAGCTTTCTCGTCAGATGGTAAAACTTTGGTATCGTATAGTTGCGGAGAAAATAGATTATGTTTTTGGCAGGTTCGTTGTTTGTACCCCTCTTACCTACCTCACGAGTTTTCTAACGTGCGATAGTGAACACTATTGTTTGATAAAATGATTTTGAATCGTGTTGCAGACATCAACAGGTATGTTCGGATTAGGTAACAGTCAAACTAAGTGCATCAAATCGTACAGCACATCTCCGATAGCCGAGCTGTCGCGTAGTAACCCATTGAAATTAGCTAAATTAGTATGGATCAATACTCGACAAGTATCGCTGATGCTGGCAGACGGCTCGGAAACTAGGTTCAATATATAGACACTGGTCCATCGTCGTTTCCAAAACGTACAACAAACATTCCTATTTAAGATTACCTACAAAGTATCGATCTGAGTGAGCATCGTAGTTACAGGAAAGGAACCGAGGAGACAACCTGTTATGTTTGTTATTATTTACCAAATATTTGCTTTAATTTATTCATGTACCTGTATCACTTACACGGTTAATATACGAATATTCTGTTACGCCACAAGTTACCTTTGGCCCTAAAAATGAACGTAGGAGGGTTCGCAAAATTATGTATTTAAAATTGTTACGCATCAACAGAGAATTAAAATAAAAGATACAAAATATTATTTTTTAAGTGAAATAAGTTCGATTCGTTTCACTTAAAATCTAGTAAGACAAAAAAATATTACACAGAAAAAAGGATAATAACAGAGCAGTGCGCTAGTGGAATATTTAATTTCATAATTCTTTGGTCTGGAGATCAATTTTTCCCCTCCCCACAAGGTGTACGTTGATCGGCCATATTCGTCCCGTCATTCCAGCTCATACGACCATCAATTTTCGAGCCTTTTTCTTCCCAGAACAGGTAACCATAGGCGCTCGGATACGCGGGTGCCATCGCGGGCAGGTCGCTAATCACAGCTCGATTATAAATAGAGAAGAGTTTTTCGACTTCCCAGCGCTGCTGCTGTTGTTTTCTAGCTGTTGCGAACGTGTACAGTACATAGTTGACAAAACCCCCAAAAGACTACGACGATGAACGGTTACACGCGAAAGATACGTAAAATGTAACAAGACAGTTTCAACAAGATAAAAAAATAATCAAAATGCTTAACATCAACTCTTAAAATTTAATAACAAACTCGTATTAATATGGCCCCTGTTTTTTTTTCATCATCTGTCCTCGAGACTAAAATTTTTATACAAAAAAGATAAGAAATAAGAAAAAAAATTATGTTTGTAAAAATTGGAATGTCTAGTGCATAGTAATATTGTTCGTATTGAATATGTTCGTTCATCATTCGCATTTATTCTTTACCGTAGCCATTATCATGTTGGTCTGGTGGATTAAATACAACGCGCTGACGAACACAGCGTTCGCTCTGTAAAAAGGAAATTCGTGGAGGTTACCAATCGAGCGCCAAACTCTTAAGATTAAAGGTAAACGAATGGCTCACGAGTACTTACTGTCCTTCTTTAAAATAGTCCTTCAACGTGTTACTAAATCGTTTGGAAAATTTTACAAATTCCCTTTTACGTTGCTCGAGCGCCTGTTTGTTAGTGGGACCTGGGATGAATCCGGATACTTCGTTCACAGCATCGAGTAGTTTTTTAATTGCGCTAGCGATTTCTCTGCGAATGTACAATAGATTGGTTAGAGCATTCGATGGAAGGGTAACGAGCAGCAGATATGATGAAAACTCACTTTATAGTCTCCAAGAAAGTCTTTCTGTCGGTTATTTCGTCGGGAATACGACTAAGTATTTTTTTTAAAGATGCAGATTTTTTATTCAGTTCTTGAAACGCTTCTTCTGATCGTGTCAGTCTGTATTCGATAGCTGTAAAGTGAGATTATACGTGTGTGAGTGTGTATAGTGTACACGGAAGGAATCTTCGTATGTAGTTACCATCTGATTCGGAGGCAGCTCCTTGCAATCGTAGTATACTTTCGTTCATATTAACACTGAGATCACCTCTACGCATTATTCCTACCACTAGATCGTAGGCGAATCCTGGATGTACGGATTCAGCCTTAGATAGAGCTGCTCGTAACGTCTGCGATGCAGTAACATCTCGCTTTTCGAGCTGCGTACAAATTAAACAACTGTGTGATTAGCTGAAGCTCGGACATAACGTATACGATAGTGACTTGACGTTGAGGACTTACCTGAGATAATACAGGCCGAATTAATACTGGAAGAACAAGTGATGAAACTGGTGATTCTTCGCCCATTGTCATCCTTATGACAGTTGAAGAGGTAAATTAATAACGATAAGCTCAGTTCATATTAGTCTTCATACGCGACTTATTCGTTCGATTCGAGTACTACGACGGTATCGAAGGGGAAATACTGTTAAATTATTAAATTAAACTGTCTTTATCGATAAAATTATTGTTGTTTTGATTAGAATTTGGATACGTGTGTGGGTAAAATTTTTCCTTCCGTCGAAGGGGCCGAAGGGGGTCAATTCGGAAACTTTATCGGAAACACTTGGCCGACGAATTCATCCGTACGCTCTATTTACCGTAAATTACGGCGTAATTGCAAATAATAAGGAAAATACGAGCAGTGTTACCAACAACCGGGACAGAAAATTGACAAAAATTACGAGTTTTTCATCCACGAAGAGGGCCAACTTGGTGATAAAATTTCAGTGTTTAGCGTACTAGAAATTTTTCCTGTCACTCTCACTTGCGATTAGCGATGAAAATTTGTGCCCGTTTCGCGATCTACGTTGAAATTCGTCGATAATTAATTTCGAATAGGTTGGAAATCGGTCGTAAACCTAATGGACCGGGTCTTGGATACGGCTCGGTGCGTATTAACGAAAGTACCCATATTGGCGACCAGTTGATAACCCAAGTGATGAAGCGGTCTCATTAATACCAGTAAGTATCGCATCGCGTATCGATATCGAATACCACCAATTGTCTAATCGTAGATCTAAATACCGTATGTTGGAGCTATTCTAGCGTATTTATCGGTAACGAATTTACATATTTAACTGCGTACGTACATGCATGTATTCATTTGGAAAAACGTAATGTAAACTTTGATACGTATACTGTATCAGTGTCTGGTAAAGGTTATTTATACCTATGTGACGTAAGGTACGTGGTCTTTTGTACGTTTTATTTTATAGCAGCAACGAGTATTTGTGAATTTTTTCCCATCATTCTACCGTACAATTTTAATATGCGAGTTTGTCGTACCGTACCTAGGTATTTGAATTTCTATAGTACCAGTATCGTAGCCAGTGTCGTCGTAGAATTCGAAGCGTCCGTCGTCGCGCCGTATCGTAATCGAGAAATCATATGATCGGCTTATCGTATTCTTGGATGGTCGCATACATTGTTCGGTGATTTAGTATTAGTACGACGTCATAAAAATGTAGATAACGGCTCGAGGACATCAACCCCTCTTCTTATAAGAATCGTGAATATTTTTGTCGCGGGTTTATTCGACTTTCGTGCTGAGCTGTTCTACTTCTCAATTCGAAATATCAAAGTGATTTTTTATACGCGTGATTTGTGTTCGGATTTGAAATGAAATTTCCATTTTTCGAAGAGAAAATCCGCTGAAGAATGAAATGCTGTTGAATTTTTATCGTTTTGGCAACACTGCTGGTAAATGTTTTATCACCTTTGTAACTTGTTGCGCGCACAACTTGTAAGAATTTTACAAAAAATGGAGTTGGGATGAATTAATTTTAGATTTTAGATTTACGAGTGATCGATTGACAGTATTTTATCGCCATTATCTTCGTAATTTAGAACATAGTAACTATACGACTTCGAAATTGTTTTTCCAAAACCTAATCTATCGAACACTTTTCGTACCCCTAAGTAATCCCTTTGGTTGAACTCACCTCCGCCAGAGCTCGTTTCAGCCGCGTACATCTGTTGTATTATTATTTTTTATGTAACAGTAATCTAATAAACCATGACAAAGGTTTTATATAGTTGGCGACATAAATACTTGGCGTTTTAATTACCACCCGATCGATGTTCTAGACTCGACTTGTGACGCAATGGGTGACCAGGCGGCGAATAGTTGTTCCTCTACGATGGAAATCGACAATCCGGGCTTTTTGAAAAGATCGAACAGTGCACCGATGATACCCCAGTTGAATAATTCAATACCACCCGGTGCGGTACAGTACTCCGGAAGGTAACACCGATTAGAATAATTGAACAATACCGATTTGCGAAAATCATCATTCTCTCAGATCATAGCGATGGCTTACGTTTTGTACCGTTTTACAGAACCGCATCCGGTAGCAGTAGTCCATTCTCTGGTATGGAATCGAGAACTCGACGATTCAGCGCTAGTTTCAGTCCAAGGAGCGGTTTGGTAATTGATATTTTCTTCGCTTAGTAGTTCCAATCTTCGTCGAATATATCGAGTTATGGTGAAGTGAATTTGCATACGTGTGTAAGTTGTGCACCAACGAAGGCTGGCGTTCGGCTTGAATGTGTTTCGAATACATTCCATCGAGGTGGATTCGCGATTATTGATTTTTATACCGTATCAAACCATGTGTGATTCGTTTTGATTGGAACGTTGTCAGCGTACGGTGGTGTATGATTTACGAGTACGTTTATAACGCTTGCCAGGTTGTTATTATGATTTATTGTCGAGGCTTGCACATGTGTATCGGTTCGTTCCAAGTTCTACTTCACCATTGCTGAACGATTACAAGTGAACTGCTGTTATCAGTATGCTTTTTTCGCGATTGTAGTATTCGTACGATTTTAGTAAATCTAACGTTTAATCAAATTCGATGGGTGGTTCTTCGTGTGTTATGCAGGCTTCGCCTAAAATACTAGCCCGAGTTGAACAAATTAGACAAGAAGAATGTACGGATATTTTGGATCGCGAAGTGGCTCACGAGAATAAATTACATTCGGCGATGCGAATATCACAGTCTTGGGAAGACCTCTCGATCATGGTGGATTCTCCAAACAAGGTTATTTGAATTTTTAAAAAATCTTCAACATTTTAGAAGGGTAGCTGCCTTCTTCGATGTGTATTTTGTATTGTTTTTCCAAAAGGTCTCATAAACCTCCTCAAACTGTGTACTTTATACTTCGACTGATTCGAATTTTTGCGAATTATGTCCTCAGGCCGACGAAGATCGCAGAAGAGCGAAAAATAAAGACGGAAGCGGTGTCTGGGATCCGTTAAATTTACACGTATCGTCCTTCTCGTTCACGCCATGTTCGCCTTCGCCCACCAGATCGGGTGGTTTCTCACGACAGTGCTATTCCCCCGGATTATTCAAGTTGAATCTATCTCCTAGTCCAACTAGAAAAACTTTCGCCACAAGGTAGGCTGAGCTGAACGTCTAAACGCTTGAAAATCAGATTAGCTCGGCTTCAGCCTCGTCTTTATCATTATTAAATTCATTTTCGACGATTCCAGGCGCAGTCTGAGTCCTATCGCTTTACGACCCAGCTCATTGGGGTCGATTAAACGTAAATTTGATCTAGCCGATAACGAACCACCTGCCAAGAAAACCGGAGGATTACTGGTAGTTCAATCCAGGTACCGTTGAACTTTGGATTTGAGAAAACGCGACGAGATTATCATTGGTACTAATAACACATCATTTTTATACCTTTAGGCTAGAATCGAACACCAATTCGCTACCCAGTTCATCGGTAAGCTCGGTTGGTACACCGGAGTCCATATCCAGCGTTGACTCTCCAAGCAGTTTCTCATTCACGGCTCCGGATAGTCCTTCGTGTGATCAACCTATGCGAGATGTGTCGAAAGTAGATCAAAATATAGCCTGATTATGCGGCCATTTTTCCAATTTTCTTTCTCGTTTACTTGTTCAATCTAGTAATTTATATTTTCTAGTCGAAATATGCGCGGAATAGGGATTATACGAATTAGCGAAATTTTTAGTCTTTTCCGGAATAGGTAATGCACAGCTCGACGAAATCGAAACGCTAATTTTGTTCGTGTTAGGTACCTAATCGTCTACGTTTTTGCCCCAATGTTTTTATATTTAATTTCCCCTTTTTTTTTTTTTTAATTTTAATTTTTACTCGTATTTTAAATGCATGATGATTCGAATGAAAAGTGTAATATAATTATGTAGCACGTATATAGTCACGTCGAAAGTGGAATTACGTTAAATACAGCGTGGGTGAATTGTGTATATAAATTTGATAAATTTTTCCTCGATTTGTAATTGTATTAAGTCTTGAGTTACCTGTGTTATTGGATCGTGGCGTTGTCAAAAAAACGGTTTTGTTAATTTTATATCGCCGTCGATAACGTCGTTTGTATAACTGTAAATTATCATTTTTCCACAATAAACGTAAAATTGTTTCGATTCGTTTTTGTAACGTCGAATCATTTTACTTTTTCAAAATATGAAAAACTTTCCTTTGGATTTTGTTCTTTTTACGTTGTAATTTCGATCTCATTTTATCGATTTTTTTCCAGAGTTGAAAATGAAGCCGATGAGTTGAGAACACCTCATAATGAAAAAAAAATCAGCTCCCTGCGACTCCAGGAGGCCACAGTTAATTTCTTTTTTGAAGAATATCTCATTTTGAGCAGTCATAGGTCAAACCCTTGTAGGCCCAGGGAGCTGGAATTTTTTGAGGCATTCTCAACTCGCCAGTACCACCTTATTCGCGTTAGAACCAAATTGAAGCATTTTTCTTCTCTTTTTTTTGTAATTTTATTTTTACATGTGTAAAAATTGCACGCCCGTGAACGTCGTACTTCCCACCAGAGCGTCGTGGAAAATCTGGCATCTGTACGGGCTCAATTTAATGAGTGGTCAGTAGGGTCTAAGGTGTCCTGATTTGGCCTTTTTCTGGAAAGTTGGAGAGGGGGAGTGAAAAAAAAGTTGAAAAATGACGTCAAAATAATGGGGTAAAAATTTCAGGTCCCTGACTCAACTCTAGCCACAACCCCTCCCCCTACACCATTTTGCATCAAAGCTTCAAATTTTCAAAAAAAAATGATTTTTTTCATTTCTCCATGAAATTGATCTTATTGTAGCCCCAGAAGGGTGAAAAAAATGTAATCAATTTTTTTTTCATTTTTCAGGGGTTCTAAAAATTGATTCAAAAAGCCAAATTTTGGCAATTTAAAGAAATTTTAGGATTAGACGAAGAAATTTTCTCATGAATGAAAAAAAATTTGTGGTGGTGAAACATCATCAAAAATAATCCAAGTGTTACCGATAAGTTGAGAATGTATAAAAAAAATTTCAGCTCCCTGCGACTCCAGGGGATTGACCCATGACTTCTCAAAGTAGGGTGCGCCCCCCCCCCCGGAGTTGCTGAGAGCTGAAATTTTGAATTTTTTTTTTTTGCATAATATGTGTAAAAATTATAGGCACGTGAACGCGGTACTTCCCACCAAAGTGTCGTGGGAAATCTGGCATCTGTACGGGCTCAATTTTGTGGATGGTCAGTTTTCATTATTTTTGACAATGTTCCACCTCTCCAAAATTTATTAAATTTTTATGGTATATTTGGGGGTAAATAACACGCTTTTTGACCGAAAAATTCCATTGTTGCTGTGATCATTTTTATTCAAAATGGAGGCTAAAAATTTTTATAACGCAAATTACCCCAAAAAATTTTTGAAAAATCTGTTTGTTCATCATACTTTTTGGAATCGATCTAAAAAAATTGCGAAATTTTTATCTACATTTTTCGCAAACAGCTACGTAGTCTAGCTGAATTAGGTGAATTTTTTTTTTTTAATCATTTTTGAACTTGGGCCAAAAATCAATGAGAATGTTTCAAAAAAATGTCAGCTTCCTGCGACTCCAGGAGGCGCAGTCAATTTTGTTTTTAAAGAACACCCTGTTTTGAGAAGTCTCATGGGTCAATCCGCTGAAGTTGCAGGGAGCTTAAAATTTTTTTGAAGCATTCTCAACTTATCAGTAACCCTTACTTTAGTTTGAACGAAATCTGAGGGTAAAAATTATGGGCCCGTGAACGCAGTATTTCCCAGGAGAACGCCGTGGAAAATCTGAAATCTCACGGGCTCAATTTTATGGGTCGTCAGTTTTCATTATTTTTTTGTTGAAAAGGTTCACCACTCCGAAATTTTGAAATTTTTATGGTACCTACCTACCTACCTACCTACCTACCTACCTACATGGATAAATAGCACGCTTTTTGACTGAAAGTTTCCATTGTCGCTTTGATTATTTTTGATTTTTTCAAAATGACTTCTCAAAATTTTTTAAACGTTACAACTCAGTGGAAAATTGTCCCTAAAAAATTGAAAAATCTGTTCGATCTAAAAAAAACATGAAATTATTTTCATCTGGGTATATTCGGCAAAAAATGAAAAAATTGCTATCAAAATTTTTTCTCATCGTGGCAGACTTTTTTGGGGTATGAGTGGTCGTGGTCAAGGTTGGTTTCCAAGGCACAATCGAATCATATCACAATCAGCATTCTAAATAATTCCATGTACTCGTACCATCGTCTCCTATCCCATGCCTCCATATACTTTATTATTTTTTGATTTTATGGCAAAACTAAGCATCCTACAAAGAAAATGAGTGGAACCAATGTTATATGAAATCAAATTTTCATTCCCCTATTGGGTGGTCAAAATTTGTCCAAAATGCATATCTCGGCGGTTATTTGCAAAAAAAACATTTTCAATATTGGTTTAGGCCAACACTAAAAAGCAAAATGATGTCGAAACCAAAGATGAATTTCTCTCGTTCAATGTTACTTCCTAGTACGTGCAGAAAAATCCATATACCTACTCGACTTTTTTTTTTCGAAGACTCTCAGTCTGTGCTGCCACAGTGGGGAAAGCTCCATACTCAACTACGAAACAGCCAACAGTCGAAATGCAGATGCCAGAACTTCATTAGTGCTGATGTACTCGTAACTGAAAAGAACGAATAATTTCGACCTTATTCCGGACCAGATAATTATCACCCACTACACTACAACCTCTGCGTCAGACGCTTGTTTGAAAACATCATCAAACAATGTAGATATTTTACTGTCAACACAACGTGATCAGGCCACATTTTCCCAAACAACTACGTATGCTGTTTAGTAAATAGATGTAGGTAGGTACCTAACCTACATGTTTGAAAAATTACTGACAAAAAAAGTGATTTTTTTTTTTTTACCAACTTTTACTAACACTCGAGCTTTCCGAACAGATTTTTATCAAAATTTTGTAAATAATAATAAACGAAGCACGAGTTTAATATATTGAAAAATACAATTTACTCAAGTTTCAGGTGTTTGGTCAACTGCTTTTTTTCCCAAGCAGCACAGCGTACTTAGCTTTTTCGTTGTTGTGATGCACCTTGGTAATCCTTTCATTTTATGAATTACCGCTGGTCATAAATTTTTTATTTTTATATGTACAAATGGGCAAACAATTTCAGCTCGAGTTGTTTCTGCGATGACTTTGAGAGTAACATTTTCTTTGGTTTAAATACCATCGAAGTTGGGTTAATTTTTCAGTTGCTATTCATTGCAGTACTATCTTCTGTTCATCATTATTGTGAATTACCTGGCTCAGGATAAGTCTCCAAAGCATAATGATTCGAGGTCTATATGTTTCGAAAGTTTTGCCGATTTTAGCGCTGAGTTATGTGTTTATTGGTGGATTCGGTAGTGAAGGAACCGATGGAGGTGTAAGTATTGTTGAAATCACCCCTCAACCATAAATTAAAGTATTTTCTACAATAATTTTAGCATAATAATTTTTGCAGACTCAACCCCACAAAAATGAGTATCCGATGGTGAGAAGAGATGAACACGTATGCGATACATATGCCGGACATACCACGGTTTGTTAACTTTTTTAAAATTTTCAAAAATGTTTACCTACTATGAAATGAATATTTAACGAGGTTGCGTGAATTTTCAGGTCAAAGACGCATACAGGTGGTTGGAAGTGACCAACAGCACCGAAACGAAGAATTCCTTCATCAAAGAAGAGAACGGCTTCTCGAGGACTTACCTAGACAAAGTTCCCGACCGTGCTAAAGTGGGATCGCGTTACAGGGAATTGTACCCCTTTGCAAGTTGGGATAATTTTGCTCAAGTAGGCAGCAAATATTTTTCCTTTCAGTATCCAGGCTTGGCAACGACGGAACCAAGGTATGCAACTATCTAAATCTAAAGACGTGTATTTGTGCCTACCGACCTACCTACCTACCTACCTACCTACCTATTGATGTTGATACCAGGGTGCTTTACATACACGATTCACCCACCGCAGAGGGTAAAGTGTTTCTCGATCCGAATACCTGGCGCAAAAATGGAATTGTGTACTTGGATTATTATAGTTCTGTTTTCTCTCGTGACGGATCGATACTTGCCTACTTAGTGGATCCCACCAATTCCGGCTGGAGAGAGATCAAGTTCAAGCACGTCGAAAAAGGTTTGTATATAATAGCGCAAATTATTATACCTACATACGGTTTGCGTATTTTTAAATTTTTTCCTCAATGTATTGTTTTAGGTGATATTTACAAAGACACTCTGACTAAAGTCAAGTATACAGGCATAGCGTTCAACGGCGATAAAGGCATATTTTACTCGGTATTTATTTTAGTTACCATTTACTGCTTACTTATATTTTAGCTCACCCAACATGATAATGATACTTACTTACTCAGTAGGCTGAAAATAATTTTTATTAGAAGCTACCCTTGCAGAAAAAAACTGTAAGTTTACTAAATAAAAAAAA
>FIZT01044813.1:0-14754 GCA_900065295.1 Paracoccus marginatus
TTTGACTGGCTAAAAAACACAAAAAACAGCGTTTTTTTCGAGAGGAGGTGCACTTCGGGGACCTTCTGCTTCCCCTCCCTTTGCACCTGGGGAGCTCAAAATTTTTTTGGGATGTCCTCCACTCAAAGTAAACAACCCCACCGAATTTGGTCAAAATCCGAGGTATGTTTTTTATTTCACTCCACCCTAATTGTACACACAGCAGCTCTTACACTCGAAACAATACCGACACCCAAATCATACACACCTCCAATTCCTCGGACCCTTTCTCCATTTCTCCGCACGACCAATCAATTACCAAATTTCACCATTTTGTACGACCAAGTGGCGCAAAACGCGTATAAAAATGTACCCTAACCCTTTATTTCACACATCACCGTAGTTAATTTCAATTTCGAGCTCCACGATGCAGATGCTCTCACACTACGTACCATTTCAACGCATCCCAAAAATAGAGCCAGTCACTACAGGGGTAATTATCACTGCGAAAAAGGCCTTTGCACTATTAATTTACCCATTCGAATATTTTTTTTTCGCATCTTCTCTGGCTGGTTTGTTTCTCTTATCGAGTAATTTTTTCCCTTACATCGACTCGGTGTTCGCTCGACTCTCTCGTTATCGCGCATCCAAATGTTAAACGGTTCTGTCCTTGAATACATTACTTTTGCAACGAAGATAAAAAAAAATTAATTCCAAAAACGGCGAGTACTTCCTCCATACCTCTTGGGTCTTCTGCGCCTCGCCACCGCCATTCCCTCCAAAAGGGGAAAACATTTTCCATAATGGACGAGTATATACTACGATCGTCAGATAACGTTAGATTTCCTCGTATATACGTAGGTAGGTACATTAAATTTTCCCTCGTTTCTGTATCGGTATTTCAGCACCACCGTATATTTGTGTACGTCTAGATACGTACAGTACACCTTTTGATACATATTTCAAGGCACAAAACTCATTAAAATTCGCCTCGATTTCATTCAGCATCCAGCGACCTATAGCCTGGTATCGGTTAATGAGGTGAAAATTTCTACGACACGAGAAAAGATATGGTACCTACTCGGTTATACCGAGATGTTAAAAAGTGTACGAATTATCGCGCATTATTATACCCCACCTCCGGCTCGTCCGCTGTACTACATTCGAAATCACGTATACTTCGTGATATGGTCGGCTATTAAACGAAATTATGATTAAATATTGATTCGCAGCATTCGCGTTGTGTACGTACCTATACCTTTTTACAATACTGGCAGAAAGAGAAAAAATATAGGTATTTGAGATCGGTCAAAGGTAACATCGTGTACTTATTTTAACATCACACTGCGTAGACTCGGACTCGTACGCGGTCACTACATTTTATCGCATCCGTGTACTTACTAATTGTTCTCCTACCTTTATTACTCCTCGTATGAAAATTTTCTATGGCAAATAAGCGTACGCACGTTGGGCCAATATTTACCTGTATATGCCACGATAGGATACGAGCTGTGCGCATGGCACAATTTTCCCCTATCGTGTTTTTAATTGCTATTACAAAATTACTACATAATAATTTTACGATTTATACGTACGTACTTCTCGCCCCTCGCGGTCTATACGTATGGCGAATTAGCAATACACTTAAAACTGCACGTATGTATACGCGAGACCAAGTCTATTAGGTTCTAGCTACTTCACCGCGCGGTGGTAAGGCCGATAGAGACCATTTTAGCCTTAGCTTCAGTCGGCGACATTTAACATTCATGAATTTACCAACACCCACGCGTATCGACTCGACTCGTACTATACAGTATACGGAGACTTTTTAGTTTTACCACCGCCGCCTGTGTGTACTATGGTACGTGTAGGAGTAGGTGATACTTACACACATACGTATGGTGCGTATATACATATAATATAGTGTTAGCAGGCGCAGCGACGCCGCCGTCCCGCCTCATTTCTCGCCATTTCCCAAGAGCTCCTTCCATAATAATAAGTTATACGCGCTCGAAATGATATATGTGTGCGTGGAATATTCATCGATTGAGACGCAATTTTCTGCGCTATTTTTTTACCCTCGGTTTTTCCCTCGTCGACCCCTCGCCCTGTGCCCATGTGCGAGAGTCGTAGGCCTATTCTTGTTTGGTCGGGCGTTCTTTTTGAATATTTATAACGGATTGGGAAATGCTACGCGAGAAGGAGCAGAGGGGATGCGAAATTCGAGCGGGATATTTTTTTCATTTCTGAATTTGATGAATATTTTATTAATTTTGCATTGAGATTTCAGAGCTGTTGTTTTGATTCGATTTATACGAGTTTTTCGATTTTTTTTTTTTGGAAATTTTTAATTGAATTTTGATCATCTTATTTTGAAAACTTTATTTCGAAAATTAAATCTAACAATCGAAAGGAAAAATCGATTCCAAAAATCGACTGTAAAATTTTTTCAAAAAATTAAAAATCGATGTGAAAAACGAAGCTCAAAAATTAAAATTAGAAATTGGTCAAAACTTGACTATCTATGACATTTAATTTTGAGAAATATGATCAAGTTCAAAAGCCAAAACTGAATAACATGATTAGAAAATTCAACTCCAAAAATCTATCTGAACATAATTTTTGAAAATTTATTTCAAAAATCTAATTCCAAAATCAGAACTGAAACTTGATTTGAAAAATCTACTCCAAAAATCGATTTTCGAAAAAAAAACAGCATCAATTCCAAAAAATGATTTCGAATATTAAATTCAAAGATCTAAATTAGAAATCGATTTCAAAAATCGACTTCGAAAGGCTAAAAATCAATTTGAAACATTGACTCCAAAAATTGATTTTGAAAAAAAAAAAAACACAAATTGAAACATCGATTCCAAAAATTGATTTCAAAAATTGAATTCAAAGATCTAAATTGGAAATAGATTCCGAACTCAACTTTAAAAATTAAATTCAAAAATCCAAATAAGAAATCGATTTTGAAAATCAACTTTGAAAATATATTTCCATAATCTGAACCAAAAATCAATTTGAAAAATCTGCTCCAAAAATCGATTTTCAAAAAAAAAGAACATTGATTCCAAAAAATGATTTCGAAAATTAAATTCCAAGATCTAAATTGGAAATCGATTCCAAAAATCGACGTTGAAAATCTATTTCCAAAATCTAAGCTAAAAATCAATTTGAAAAATTGACTCCAAAAATCGATTTTGAAAAAAAAAACACAAATTGAAACATCGATTCAAAAAATTTGTTTTAAAAATTAAATTCAAGGATCTGAATTGGAAATAGATTTCAAACTCAACTTTAAAAATTAAATTCAAAAATCGAAATGAGAAACCGATTTCGAAAATCAACTTTAATAATTTATTTCCAAGATCTGAACCAAAAATCAGTTTAAAAAATCTACTCCAAAAATCGACTTTCAAAAAAAAAAAAAATAACATAGATTCCAAAAAATGATTTCGAAAATTAAATTCAAAGATCTAAATTGGAAATCTATTTCAAAAACCTTGTAATTTTTTTCCAAAATCTGAACTAAAAATCAATTTTGAGAAAACAAAACACAAATCCAAACATCGATTCCAAAAATTGATTTTAAAAATTGGAAATAGATTTCTAACTCAACTTTAAAAATTGAATTCAAAAATCCTAATTAGAAATCGATTTTGAAAACCGACCTTGAAAATTTATTTCAAAAATCTGAACAAAAAATCAATTTGAAAAATTGACTCCAAAAATCGATTTTGAAAAAAAAAGAACATTGATTCCAAAAAATGATTTCAAAAATCGTCTTTGAAAATTAAATTCAGTAAGTAATCCCAATTAGAAATCGATTTCAAAAATCTCTTTGTAATTTTGTTTCATAATCTGAGCTAAAAATCAGTTTGAAAAATTTACTCCAAAAATCAATTTTGAAAAAAAAAACACAGATCGAAACATCGATACCAAAAATTGATTTTATAAATTAAATTCAAAGATCTAAATTAGAAATCGATTTCTAAGATCAAAACTGAATGAAAAAATCAAAGAAATTGGAAATTGATTACAAAAATTAAAACAAAAAATGAATCTAAAAATTGGTTGAAAACTTCTTTCGAAAATTAAATTTGAAAATCACTATTAAAAATCGAACTTTGATGCTAAATTTGAGAATGTGAATTGGAACTCGACTCCAAAAATTGCCTTTGAAAATTTATATTTTTTTTTATAATGTGTAAAAATTGATTTCAAAAATTAAATTCCAAAATCGAAACTAAAAATCAATCCAAAAAATTAGTTTGGAAAATCTGAATTTTAAAATCTATTTAAAAACTGCTTTTGAAAACTGATTTCGAAAGTAGATAATCAAGGATAATTGGAAAATCGACTCTGAAAATCGACAGTGGAAAATTCTTCACAATTGAATTCGAAAATAAACTTTGAAATTAAACTCACCTAAATCCAACGCTTTCTCCTAAAACCCCGGTAAATCCTTTAAATTTTCAAAACTTTCAAAAGGACAAAATCTGATTTCTAAAAAAAGATCAATTAACGTTTCATCCATTCAACTGCCACTTTCACAACACCAATCTTCCTTCCAGCTTCGTTTCGCTTAGCGTCGCATCAAACTTCTCAAGTCATTAAGTAACATTTCAGTCCGCCACCATGTGATCCAATCGAAGCGACAGTGCAGATTTTCCAAACTTCGCTACTTTCGAAAACTTTTGAAAAATCAACTCGAAAATTCTCGCGCAAGAAAACTATAGCAAATAACCTATCAGGATTTTTCTTTCATTTCGTTCGCCTCCCGTAAGAGACACAGCCATCTCAACTTACCCCTATATCCACCCTGCTTAGTGGTGCTTGTATTCCGCCAACAGGTAGTATATTGCTTCAATCAATCATTATGAAAGTCACCATAAATGAGCGTACTTCAACTCGCCTCCATCATCTTGCCAACACCTACGCGTTCTCGCGTTCATCTTTACCCCCAAAAAAGTTTTTTCACACCGATGATAAAAACCCCACTCTCAGACCTCCAGCCAGCTTTTAAAATCCGATAGCTTGGGTTTTTTGGGGAAACCAAAGGCGATGATATTTTTTATACGCGAAATTAATGAAGCAACAAGCAATAACAACAAATTAATGTAATCGCCGAAGCGCCGAGCTCATGTTCGCAGTCGGCGTTGAAGCGATTTTTTTTCTTTTTTTTTTTCCTATTCACGCCATCGTACAGTAATCCGTTCGCAGCGTGACGTAAAAGGCACGATATTCAATGAGCATTTCATTTTTACACTCGCGTATAAATATACTTAATCTAAAAACCACCATATTTCCGCATCGTTTCGTCTAACCACGGCCCTAGATTCGAATACCTACATAAAAGAATATACCATTTTGACCCTTCGCAGTGCCTGCCACCCTGGCTTCTCATCGACTGTACTACGTCCCGTCGTCGTCGGCTCGTCGTAGGTACCTGCGAGTAAGCACCTACTGCACATTTACACGCGAGAAGCTAAAAAATCGCGATTTTTCCCTCCTCCTTGTACGCCTCCTTCCAGCTCGTACCCCCGTCTTTATATTTTTATACGAGCGTACCCTCAATACCGGGAGTAGACAACCTCATAAGCACACATTACACGCGTTTTTCTGCTCGTTAAATTGATCGACCTTTATGGCGTGAAAATTCACGCTTTCAGCTCGAAACGATAAGCCGATTAACCACCTCAAATATCCGGGGAACAATAATCACCTTTCGGAATGACCTAGCCGGCAGCCACCGCGCCTCCTTCCGCTCCGCTCGACTCCATTTTCCATCCTTTACGATACCTTTTACGGCGCTCGCAAAAGCATCGAAACGAGTCGCAAAAAAAAAAAAGCCAACCAAATAAACCTCTTAAGCAATCCACCGCGACGAAGGCGAAGAAGGTACTACACAAAAGGTAGCTTCTACTCGGGCTTTATTCTCGAGTCAGCGAATTTATTCGTCAAATAAGACGCGATAGCTGAGCTAAGAGTATCATTCAAATCGACGACCGATGCGAAACCGACGACGACGGTGTCGGCCGCCTTTGGATAAATACCGCGAAACGAAGCCGGATTACGTAGTCGAAGTCGCGGGGTAAAAAAAGAAAAGAAAAACATTCGACCTCGTTCACTTTTTTACCTTTGTACATTTTTCCATAGTGAAATTCCCATCAGAAATACACCGGAGAAGACGTTTTTTCACTCTCGTTGTTTTCAGCTCGAGTACTTTGTAGTGCCTACTGCCTACCTGCCTAGGTGAACTCGTACAAAACCAAAACGTTGTTGGTTTGGAAAAGAAAAACTTTTTCAAGCTTTTTTCTTTCCTTTTTTCTTCCCATCAGACCTTTTATACACTCAGCTACGTATATACCTACGGTGCTGATGAAGTGTACCTACGCAAAAATTCGTACTTACACCGAGTTTCACCCGTTTACACCATTATTCTGCCCTTTTTCACTTTGCCTCTTGTTTTCTTCGTCGCAGGTCTCTACGCATCGTCGAAATACAACTTACAAGCAGAAGTCTCCAGTACCCACACCTACGTAAATAAATAGCATATGTTTACTTTGAATTGTTAATTAACCGATCGCAGCGCGTTAATTTCCAGCTAGGTTTTCTTTTCACCCTCCATACGTGCGTTTTCTCTCGTGTACTTCCTAAGGCACCCTCTTTTTTTCTCTCGAGTAACGATGACGCCACAGTTGAAGAAAAAATACCTACGTAGGTACACTTATAATGACCCTCTTGACGCGATACTTTTCTCTCTACATTAAACGTGGTGTGTTTCCCCTTTCTACGTTCAATATCTACGAATGTTTCTCATTATACGTTCGTCACTCTGCACGAGTGTATTTTTCATACCTTATAAGTTGAATTGCGCAACTCGTCGATTGGCACGTTTTAAAATAATACGTACTCGGTCGAGGGACAGCTCGCGTCTTGCTGGGTACAGAGCCGAAGTCATGCATGCTGATGCAAAAGTTTATTGTGATAATGATATTATACGTCGGATAGAATACGAGCAGTAAGTAAGGGCTAAAGAATGAAAAAAATTTCTAGTTTCACAATTTTCGGACTCGATTCGCAATAAATTGGTTTCGTCTTCATTCGGTTCATCGGTTGTGGTCGTTTTACTCCAGCTGTGCTGTGCTCAGTCCCATACGATTAGACTTTCATTTCCTGGTAAGCCAGTTTTTCGTATTTTCGAACCACTGGTCAATTTAAATTCTGAATAGTGAATTACTCGAATTTTCACGACTTTGGACGAACTTACCCGACTTGTATCGAATTCACACGACTCGTCAAAGTCGAGATAATTCAACGCGTATCTATTAATTCAGTCAAATTCCGACTTCGAACCGGTTTACTAAAATTTTTCATACACCAACCGAACTTACTCGAATGATTCCGAAGCTACACGAGACCGTAATTTTCAGTTACTCGAGTTCGAATCGGTTTGGTGATCATTCTGAGCTTTGTATGATTTTTTTTCGAATTTTTCCGACTCGACCCGATCTCACTCGACCAGTTCCGAAATTACCCGAGTAGACTAATGTGGGTTAGTCGAATTCAAATCCATCCCATTGACATCATTCGAGTTTCTTCCAACTACGCTAAAGGTTTCTCAACTTCAAACGAACTTTCCCGACTAATTCCGAACTTACCCGAACTCATAAATCTGAATTATTCAAACCTAAACACGTTCACTCAAAATATTCGAACATCAAACGACCATTTCCGACTCTTTCCGATTTCTCTCGGCTAATTCCGAAATCATCCGAAACTATAAATTTTAGTTATCGAAACCGAGACGCGCTCATTCAACATATTTGACAATCAAACAACCATTTCCGACTCCGTCCGATTTTTCACGACAATTTTCGACTAAACACGAGTCTGAAAATCCAGGTTTTATGAACGTAAAATTTCTTATACTCGACATACTACTCAAATTAAATCTCAAAATACGTCTATAAGAATAATACCACACACGAAAAAATCTCATCCGACCTCGTATCCCAACTGCAAACATCAACTTTTCTTAGAAGTCCGCTTTAATCTAAAATAAACCTACGTACGTCAAGGTGAAAAAAAATAAACTTCTCGGTAATACGATAATCTCTCTAGTACATTTCTCGGTACATTGCCCGTACTCTGATGGCACATATAACGAAACGTATCCAAGGTAACACGACTACCATTTTTTCCAACATTTTCCAAAAATTTAAGAGTTGAAAAAAAAATTCGATTCGGATGAAATGACATCACGCGTCTTACCGTCGTCTCATTTCCTGTAATCGGACACCTCTACGCAGCGATCAGATATTAAAATCACGTCTCAGCGATCATTTCGATGTAACGAATATTACGTGTTTATTTTATTCGCGTGTAATTTTTTATACCTAAGTATTCTCCTGGCCGAGGTAAAAAAATGAAAGAAAAAATAAGCACCAATAGTTGAATTTTTTCTTACGTTTGTTGTGCGCGAATTTACGGTACCGAAGGGAAAAATACGGAAAAAATACTCCCGAGTCATGAAGCAATCTACGAGTAAATTTATTATTTCTAACCCTTCGTAGGAGAGTTGCACAGTTTACGAAGGTATTTCTTATCTGCGAAATTCTTTATATATCATGCTTATTTTTTATTCTTTCTCGCCGGATAGGTAGTAGGTAGGTACGCTGCGTTTAAATCGAAGATAAGAAAAACAATTCCCCAAAACGTCCACTATTCTTCTTCTTTTTTTAATTTTGCCAAGGATTTCTCACCTTTATTTTTCTTTGTGTTCGCCATTTTCGCTGCTTGTTTGGCTTAAACTCGCGATCGAAGGTATGCATTTTTCTAAATACTTTTTCAATTTTATTTAAATTTATTACCCGGTCGAATTTCGAATTTATTCGATTCGTCGAGATAATAAATGAATAAAAAATAGGGCCCAGATCGATTTTCTAAATTACTTATATAATTCTAGGTGAAAATCTAGACGCAAGACGTCATGTCACTACATACTATAGATAATTCTGCGATTTAAATTCTGTTCAAATCTCTACAATCAATTACTTACATCGATATTCTCATTTCACTCGGGCTCCGGCTCCATACCTTCTACATACATGCCATTTCATCGGGTAATTACTAAAAATTCTCGACTGTTGGCCCGATCGTTACAGACGGTAATAAAAAACCGATCAAATAATTAGGAGAAAACATGTATTAAATGGTCCGCGCTACGTCTAGAAATCTCGATAAAAAAATTTCTTTAATCATACTCGTACTCGCGAGTACATTATAAAATAAATATCGGTAAACCGATGACATTCTCGAATGAAACGAAAAAAACCAACTAACCGCACCGAAACCAGTTAGGTAATTAACTAGGTCGATAAAACGAATCTATTCCGTGGGACAAACCCTTATACGCGAGTACGTACCTACATTTCCGAAGTAATTCGCTCTTCCGAACACCTCATCAGTTTCTTCACACCCTCGAGAACACCGCGTTGAACTTTTCAAATCAACTTATTTTTTTCAAGTCACATTATACGTAGGTTAGGTATAGCTTTAGCTCGAGTCGAATAAATTAATCGATATTAGTGAAATATACGTGAGTTCAAACTCTCCGCGACCTCGTGATAAACGACTGAACGACCGTCTCATGATAGCACATATATAATTTCACATAGGTTCTCCCTACATTACGAATACCCACCGCACTGCTCACCTTTACGTTATAAACATACCGTTTTCGAACTTTACTTCAACTAAATAAAAACTTTATTCCTTGGGTTAACATCACGTAAAGCCTAGATCTTATAAAATTCCGCCTCGTCTTCCGGCCTGTCTCGAATTACACTACTAAACGCGCTTTTAATAAAATTTTCCCTGTTCGGTGTTCACGGTCCCCGCAGCTAGATCCCTCCTTTTGAAAAACTTTATTCAATTGACTAATTCCTGCAGCTCGTATAAAAGTTCATCGTCTTATATATAGCACTGTACCACCACTACACTATGCCTCATCGTACATGTATACGCGGACGTCGACGTCATTCTTTCTACCGATATTCTTTTCAATTTACATCGTACACTACGAATAAATATAATATAGTAATCCTACGACCTCTCCTTCCCCCGTTCACCCATCAGACGTATTGTATATAACATGGAAAAACATCCAAATAATAACTCACTTTAACAATTCTGCATCCAAATTTATCAACACGCCGCTATATTATCCTCTTGTTAGTGATTTCGATATATTGTTCGTCGTCTTCGCAACAATATTTTTTTATTCAATCTGTAACAAAAAGAGAAAAAAACCCATCGTCGTTATTATAATCACCCGTCTAAAAATTAAAACGCGATCTGTATTGTACATAAATCTATTTGTACCTTTAGGGTAAAAAAAAATATACACAAATAGGGAGACTGCAACCCCCAAATGCCCCTTCGTTTTCTAATTTATCAATAACGCATCGCGAACAAGATTCACCCAACACGTCAATTCGTCATTATAACGATTTTCACACGCGTCGCACTCGCATTTCCCCTCCGCTCGTCCAGCTCTCCGTTTGGCTGCTCGTTCGATAATTCATTTCTCTCCTTTCATAATAATCGACATCGACTAAATACTTTTATAATTCTGGTCGCGTATATTGAAGCTACTATTTTACTCGTACAGATAATTTTCTACGCCGATGTACATTCACAATTCACACGCGTGTTTCGTAGGTATATTCTTTCGTCTGTGTGCATCCATAAGTACCTCTACCTACTGCGTATTCAATGTGTACGTCTATACTGTGTTGTGATGTTTTTACCTTTTGCGGTGATACTTAGTTGGTATTAAATGTACGAGCCGGACTGGGTGTTTCGTAATGAGCACGCCGATGTGGAGTGCAGTTCGTATATGTGTACGTCTATACGTTTCAGTTTGAAATAAATTAATAACGAGGTTGGTATTTTCAAATATTGCCGCAACGCTTATGGGAAATCATGAAATGGAAACCATTTTTGGAATTGTCACCTGTAATGAATGAAGAAGTTCGCTTGGTTTTAGATTTCAACTAAGTAACCTTCTCCCCCTCCCTCTCACCAGCACGTCTTCTAAAAAATAAAAATTAAGAATTTTTCGCAGGGAAATTGAAATACAAATAAATAAAAAAAATAAAATGAAAATAAACAAATGAAAATAAACAAAAATGCAAAAAAAAAAAACTGAAAAAAGCGAAAAATCAAAAATAATTCTTTTTGAAAACTTTTTTCAAAAATGCAAAAAAGTTGAAAAAAAAAATTGGAAAATCAAAAAAATCAAAAAAATAATCAAGTGAATAAAATTTTGAAAAAAATTAATTTTTACACTTCCATCAAATTTTTTCTGCAAAATCAATTTTATCAATTTGGAAAAAAATGAAAAATTTAGGAACGCTTGAAAAATTGAAATAAACCAAAAAATCAACTAAAAAAATTTTCAAGAATGGGAAAAAAATTATTCAAAATAAAAAACTAAAAAACTTGAACCTTTAGGTTTAGGTATCGCCCTTTCTCTCTTTACCCTCCTCTCTCTCTCCTAAAAAATGAAAATGAAGATGTAACCTTTTCTCTTGCTATCCCTGTCAACCACAAAAAATGAAAATAAAAATTTTTGCGAATAAGAAACATTTTGTGAAAACCCTACAGACTCAAAAAACAATTTTTCTTATTAAAAATTTCCAAAAATAAAAAAAAATTGATATTGAATGATTGAATTTTGAAAAAAAAATTGAATAAAACTCAAAAATTAAATTTCAAAAATTTCTGGGAAAAAAATTGAAATAAATACTTTTGAGAAATAAAAAAATGAAAACTCCATGAAAAACAAATCAACAGGTAAATCTAATTCTGGAAAAAATAAATGTTGAAATTTTTTCTTTAAAAAATTCAAGAAGTTGAATAATTTTCAAATTGAAACGATAAAATTTTTCAAAAACTAAAAAAGTTGAACTTCTTCCGAAAAATAAAATGAAAAAAATTTAATAAATCACTTCGAGAAGAAAAAAACGATTTTTATCAAAAAAATTTTTATATTGAAAAAATTCAAAAAATTTTTTAAAAAAAGCAAAAAATCGAAGAACATAATTTTAGGGAATGGGAATGAAAATAAATTTTTCAAAAAAAATCTGATAAACAAGGCCCCGATTCCCTCCTGCTCCCCTTCCCACAGCACCTTTTCACCCCTTTCTTCTTCTCTTCATCGATCAAAAATTCTAAAAAAAAACCTTCCACACACCACACGACTCCCTATTCTACCCATCAACGCCACCAATCGATCGTCAATCTCTTCACACGAGTATTTGTATTTTTCAAATTATTCTCGGTAACAATAGACTGACGCATTCGGCTCATAATTCAAAGCGAATACCTGCTGAATCACCCTATACTCGTACGTATAAATCGCCTATATCGTAATTAATTTCGATCCGAAACCAACATCAGCAGGATAAAAAGATGCTTCGTTTAAACCCCTGGCTCTATACTGCGCTGTTCCCGTCTGCATTTGCTCTTCTTTTCTAAAGCAAACCCTCAGATTTTACAAGCCATCCGTACCCAGAGAAGGAAAAAAGGCCAACGTTGCATCGTACGTATCTTGTACATTCGAGGATATAACAATAATATTTCATACGATAATCTAATACCTCATATACTCGTACGTAGACTGCATAGTACATGTGCTGCGAGATAACCTATACAGAAGACCCACAAATTCTTTACCCTTTTCTAAAAAAAAAAAAAAAGTAGAGAGTACATATATAAAGCAATAGGGTCTTATGGTCTCAGGGCAATCCATATTATGTCCTAGCCCTGCACAGTGCACACAGATACAAAACTTATCGAGAGTTAATTCGCGCAATATTTTTTCCTTTTTGTTTTTTTTTTCAATACGAAACGAAACAACGAGAAAAAAATGACACAATAATGTGACAGCAATAAAGCACTATACGTTTCCTCTCATAAAATAAGACACCGTGTCCAAAAACGGAAGAGGGAAAAAAGCAGCAACCACACCAACCAGGACAACCCTTTAAATTTATTATCAACTCGTGCGTTTTGTAATTTGACAATATCGGTTTAACGTCGTCAACCTTTTTGCTCAAAATGTTAATCTACCATTAACCGCAATACAAGCGAACGGAGACAAGAGCAGGGAGGCTCAACTTGTCCAAACAATTTAAACAGAATACCTATTACGTGTGTTTGGTACGTTTATGTACTCGTCGTCGTCCCAAGTATATAGGTACGAGCAACGTGTACGTAGGTAGGTAATGCACAAGCATATACATATACAGCGAACCACGCTCAAACATTGTACTATAGGTACCCGAGCGAAATTCTTTTCGTAATTACATTTTCCTTTCATGAGACCTATACAACGTAGGTACTGCAGTAGATATATCTACTTGTACACATAGATAGTACACCCACCATCATCGTCGTATAGCTGCCATACTCATACGTATATAGACAGCCCTCCTCGTCACTGCATCACCTATTCCACCACATCATCCCATTCTTGTCATCTTAATTGAATAACAAATCGAAAGCCTATGGTTCACTTCTTCGTCCTATATATCTATACGTATACGCTTCACGCCACACCAGAATACATATACGCGTAGTAAATACATCACACAGAGACAATACGGTCGGCAATCGCCTTAAAAACCCGCCGTTCGAACTCTTCAATTCTAACCGTTGCGCTCTCGCTTCTGCTACGGGCGTTATTCGTCGTATTAACGCCGAAACAAACCAGCCAACGACACATCTCCCCCGAACAAAACCCCCTTCGGCAAGACCTATAGAGTACGAGTGTATGTATACGAATAAAGTGCTACTGTGAAAAATTCAATATCCATTGCCTGCTGCACCGATCTCCTGGCTTCGTCTTCGCCCATATAAACCACCAGTCCGCAATATACTATTTGTAGTAGGTACTCACTCGCCAAGCCGATGAAATTGTATACGCGCGAACCTTCTCGACCCGCGTGCAATTCCCAATATGAAACGATTGTGCGAAGTATGTACCTACACCGCCATATGTAGCGTCGTGTTTGATTACAATTCGCCGCACCGTCGTCGCAGCGTACTAAGCCAACGAAATGAACATATTTTTCAATTTGAGCCGATGAGAATTATACCAATTTGGATTTATATTCTTCCATATCAAGTTTGACGATGAGAATGGAGGTGTAGTCACACATACACACAAGATCAGTCGTATCAATGATACGTTACTTGAGCGTATTTTTTGTAGGAAATTCTCAGTTCGAATAGATATATAAACTTTCATGATGTAAACTATACGAGTATAACATAGAGAAGAGTGAGAGAAGGAGTGAAGAGCAAGAACAGAAATCCTGGAAATTTTACGTGAATAGATACGAGTATATGTCTAATCTGACAATAAATGATTCCGACTAGTTCTAATCCTGACACCTCTCAAGAGTGATGAAAAATGGAACTTATTAACGAATGATAACTGTGAAAAAAGATTACCATAGCTAATTCTAATTTCTTCATGAATTCTATGAATGGCAAAAATTGTAACTCAGAAAAATGATTCCTAATTGTGACAAATTTTAGAAAAATTGTTAATGTTACAGAATTTCAAAATTTGAAACAAGACACACTGTGTCAGAATAGCGGACTTCCCTTTTTTATACAAACTAGGCTTTCTTTACTACGAATGTGAAAATTTCGAACCGATTCGCTCGTTTCAGTGGTTGAAAATACAAA
>FIZT01044814.1:0-24451 GCA_900065295.1 Paracoccus marginatus
TCAAAACTCAGGGGGTTACCAGGGGGTTGAAAAGTTGCAGATCGAAATATTCTACATAATATAGGAATATTGCGATCTGCAACTTTTCAATGTTCCCTAGGATGTCCCCTTCAAGAAAAAAAATGTCCCGGAGGATCGGCAGAGAGGTGCAGGACTCCTCTATGCTGGCTCCCCGACTATGTAACTGACATCTGTCTACTTACACACTACGACTAAAAACCAATAAGTATAGGTATGCACCGAGTATGCAACACTGTGGCTTGGTATACGATAGAATTATATCGGAAAATATCAATTTTACATTTTAATTATCAATATCACACAATCATAATGAACAAAATTTTATGTTCTAAGAATAAAATAAATGATTAATTTTCAAGCTATAAAGAGTTGGTAAAGAAAACATAGCAATGTCGTCATCGAAGCTGTTATACTTTTACGATGAATCGATGATGTTTATGAAAACTAAAGATCGCTTACATTACTTTGAAAGGCTTGAATCGTATATTGGCGTAAATATCGAAGAAGGAGAATTTTTGAAAAATCAAATGAAAGATAATCAACCGAATAGCCTTGTGTAGGGTAGTACGTAAGTAGGTATCGTACTTATAGGCGAAATCGAACTTGACGAAAAAATCGGCGGATTTTGTTTGTGACACAATGCGGCGCGCAACGCAGCGAATACCAAGCGGAAGAACACGACTTTTTTGCAATACAAAGTATTAATAAAAGTCCCTGGAGTAAACGACCTTTGATAGGGAACCCTTGTGTTTATCGAAGTCCTCAAACTATACATATATGCGTACCTCTATATATGTATATGGGTACATTGGTTCTCTTTACAGCGAACAACCCTAAATTTAATATTTTCTTTCATCTCGTTGGTGTGTGTACTATTAAGTACATGATTTCTGATTAATTAAAATAACCGTAAATATTTTTTTACGTCGCCTGCTCACGTCGCATCGTACATATAATAAAATGATGACCGAACTTCTACGTGCATTTGCACGCGTAATTGCTTACATTAAAGAAAGTATTGCTCATAAAATGTAGCTAGTCAAGATACGTTGTCCACATTTTTTGGCAATAGTTGAAACAATCCTTTCGTTTGATTATGTGATTTTTTTTCCGTAAGTGATAAACACATCTCTACCATGGCAGTATTAAAACTTTATTTTTTTTTCTAACCGACATTTTCTCTTTAATCTTTTTCTTCTTTCTTTTTTTTTCAAGTAGTAATAAAAGAAATATGTATGCATTGTCAGTTATTTTAAAAAAATTAAGAAAGTTGGAAAAAATTGATTTTAAAAATGCTTTATTTTTATCTGTACATAGGTATGTTGGAAGTTGGAAGGTGCCTATGTTGGCTTTGAACAGATGCATTGCATATCTACCTACTTGTACTATCTAATATTGTTTTTTGTGATAATATTAAAAACCATAATGGTATCCATGTTTTAAATAGCTACTTAGGTACAAAGTTGTACTTAGTTTAAATAAAACGATTAACTTACTTTAGGAAAAGAACACAAGTTGTAATGTCGAATAAAACAACTTTTCTAAACTGATCGAAAGAACTCAAAAGAACTCAAGTTTTGTTGAGAATATGTTAGTACCTACCTACCTACCTACCTACCAGTGATACAAACTTTAAACAATACCCAACAACAAGTGAAACGTTGCGTCGCTGTGTCAAAATAAAAAAGTTTTCATCTTTTTATAAGTTTAAGTACATCAGAACTTGAAAACAAAATCTTTCACGTTATACTCTGTATTTATCACGTTCACTGTTATAACAATCAATACGTACCTACTATAATACCTGCCTACCACTAGAATCTGAAAATTTGTACTTGGGGAGCTGAGCACTTAATTACAGTTACATAATATGCTTACCAGTCTGTTTGTGCTTTTGCATGAAGCTTTTTCGCGTAAAAATTTTATCAAAACCGATTAACAAAACAATTTTTCAGATGTCTACAAAACGATTTATTTTTCACAAAAATTTTTACGGAATTATGCTTTTGAAGTCGATAGATCTGGTAGATACGTATTATGTAGTACCTATAAGATTTGATAAAATCTTACCAAATGAATTTTATCATATCTAGGTACTTATCATGTTGTAGGTAATTCAATTAAATTTCATTCGCGATTGCAACAAATAGGTAAAGTATTTGAACCAACCGTAACTTGACTTACATAAAGATTTCATTTCGCTGGGAGGACTTTTTCAATTTAATTTTTGAAATTTTCGTTTTTGTCATTTATGCCTGGTAAGTTGGTAAGAGTTTTTATTTTTACAAAAATAAGATTTAGTTTTTCACATACCTACTTCCATAATAGATATGTAGATTCATTTTGTTCGGAAAAATTACTACTCAACCAAGTACCGCATTTTAGAAATAATATGTACATCGTCGAAGCTGAGCGATCAAAATCGGATGATTCAAGAGCTTTTCGGAGACAACTGCTTGTTGTGTTGACGGGTAAGCTCTTCATCTTTACCGACGTAAAATAATTCAATAAAAGCTAGTAAGTTAGAAGTAGGAAGAGGTACACGCCTAGGCAATTTTCTAGACCTAAACGATTGGTTTTTGTCGTTCTTACAGTGAGTTTAGGTACTTTCCTCACTGGCTCTTCAATAGGATGGATGTCTCCAGCACTGCATCGTCTGCAAAGCAATGATACCCACATAAAAATAACATCGGATGAAGGCTCTTGGTTGGCGCTTTATCCGGAGTTTGGCCATTTTTGTGCTCCCCTATTGACGGGTTACTTTACTGATATGGTTGGACGGAAATTTGTTTTCATCATCGGCAGTATTTTTACTTTGGCAGGATGGTTTCTGAAATACATAGCCGGTATGTTGTTCTTGTTTTCTTCAAAAAAATTTATTCATTCTTTCGAAAAAATTATCTTATAAAAAACTCGTTTTCAGGCTCTTTGAAAATGTTGTACGCTGCGAGAATTATGCTAGGAATTAGTTTCGGCATTACGATGACGGTGTCACACATCTACGTAGCAGAAGTAGTATCCAAACGAATCCGAGGCACTTTTTCGTCTTTACTTTTCGTTACTTTGAACTTAGGAATAGTGTTTGAATTTATTATCGGAAGTTATCTGTCATTCAAAGCATCTGCCTTGATAACGACCATCATAAGTGCTGTTTATGTTATTTTGCTATTTTTTATTGTCGAATCGCCTTATTATTATGTGGCTAAAAACAAAGAAGCTCAAGCCCAAAAAAGCATGGTATGGTTTAAGGGATCGTTCAACGAAGAAACTATCGCAGAATTTAATTCTATGAAAAAACAAATTACTGGACAGAGTTTAAAATTTTCGCAGTCTTCTTTTAAAAGCTTCATGATTTGTATGCTTCTTAGTTTTCTGAGCGACACCACCGGTAGACCAGCAGTCATAACATATGCCATGCAGAATTTCTCTAATGATTCCTTATTATCTCCTACTGGTTTTACCATTTTACTCGGTAGCTTAAACGCATGTTTACCTTTAGTACCTACTTTATTGGCAGATAAAATTGGAAGAAAAGTAATAATCATAGTGTCCGCCATTATTGGAGGTATAATGCACTTGTGCACGGGTACACTTTACTTTTTACATGACACGAAAGACTTGATTATTCCTGCCTATGGATGGTTATTATTTAGCACAATCACGGCTTACCTTTGTAGTTGTTCGATTTTTGTCACCAATGTATTAACATTGAGAGGCGAGCTAATTTCAGAAAGTAGTAGAGGAATGACTTCTGGTTTAGTATCGATGATGTATGCTTTAGCCATTATTCTTACGATCAAAACTTTCCAATTGGTACGCGATCATTTAGGACTACATTTCGCTTTTTGGACTTTGAGTATGTCTAGCTTTATCTTTGTACTGTTCGTGAGTTTCTTTTTACCCGAAACAAAAGGGAAAACGCTTGATGAAATTCAAAAGCAACTAGGCAGATCTAATTGAGCAGCAACTTGACGATAAAAATTTGTAAATTTGTTGTGCATACGAAACGAAAAATCTCAAGTTAGGTATTCTAATCTTCAAATTAAGATTCAGCGCTGCATTTTTCTCATTTATGTATGTAGATACTAAGTATAATTATTTACCTAGAAAATGTATCTAGTATGAGGAAAATTCTACCAAGTGAAAAAATAAAATATGTACAAAATTAAGCGCACGACGTAAAATAAGTACATTTATTAGTTTTTTATAACAGAGTTCTATCATTACAAATTTTCAAATACCTAATTCTCAGTCACCTCAACCGACCAGAAACTATTGACCATTTTAACCGCAAGATGCGACGCGACGCGGCGTTCAAATGAAATTTTTAAAAAATGATAAAATAAGGTGATACATAAATTTAAAGCTTTATAAAATAAAGAATGTGTAAACTACATTTTTGGCACTTTCGAGGGGAGCGTATAAGTTAGTAGGTACGCAATTACGAGTAAATTAGAAAAGCGAGTTCCGTATTTTTAATGAACATCGTTTTATCAATGGGAGGATCACGGCATACGTTCTTACGCGTATACTATCTCATAATATACCGATGAAAATTTGCCTAAAAATACGGTTCATACGCTACGAAAAATCATCGTTATCTATTCAAAAATATTTTGTTTAAAAAGAAAAAGAAAAAACATTTTAAAAAAACAAAACAAAGAATAGCAATCGACATTAAATATCGTTTTCAAAGAACCTGAAACATTCACATTAAAATCAAAACGTGTTTTTTTTTCAAAAATATAAAAAAGTTATAAAATTTAAAATTCGTGGTTTCTTCCAAGACTTTTTAACCACTAGTTCCATTTATCCGATCATGTTCTTGCTTAACAAGTTGTCTCAGTTCATCCTGAAAAAATAATATGGATTTGTAGCCGGCGAATAAAAAGGAAGATTTTTAAAAGAGAAACAAAAAAGAAACGGATAGTGTAACTTACCCCCCAACCCAGTTTATCAGCTAACAACTGACAACCGTCGTCGCACATTCCTTCCCAAAATACATCTCGAGTACCATGCTCTGGATCGAAATCTAAACCACTTGATAAGCCCAAACTTCTTAAGAGATCATTTTGACCAACCAATTCTCTATTTATGAGTAACCGAGGACAGTCTTCACGAACTCTACCGAAGCATATTTATTGTTGTAATGTACTTCGTACTTAAATTTTCTTATAATTTTTATATTTTCGATTTATCATGCGCAAACCTATCCTTCAAGGAAGCAAACGGTTGAACGACAAGGGATGAGCCCATAATGATCAGTAAGTCACACTTCGGAAAATCTTCTTGTGAATTCATGAAAAATGGAGCCGGAAGATTTTCTCCAAAAAACACAATGTCTGGTTTCACAATTCCTCCGCAATTTTTACAGATAGGTATTTCGTCTGCGAATATTTTTTCTGCAAAAAAAAGTAATAATATGGTCAGGTCATCTGTTTGCGTTTTGATCCAACTATTTCCCCACGAATATGTAATATAGTGTGCTCACCTTTCATCCATTCCTGCTCATAAGTTGAGGAACAGTCTAAGCAATGGGAAGTATGGAAAGAACCGTGGGCTTCAACCAATTTGTCAGAAGTTATACCCGCTACTCTTTCCAATGTGTCTATATTCTTTTCAAAAAGAAAAAATAATTTTACTGGTAAAAAGAGCGTAAAAGTAATACAGCAAAGTAACACGAGATGAATACCTGCGTATAATGACGGAGTAAATATCCCTTTTCTTGTAAAAGTCGAATGAAGTAATGACCAACTGTTGGTTTAAATATTCCCGGATATAATTCCTTTGCTAGTACAAAAAATGGTTTGGGATTTTCTCGAAAAAAATTTATCTCAAAGATTGCCTGCGGATAGGGTAAATTATACTTCTGAAGGTTGTCATATAAACCTGACCCTGGTGAGCGAAAATCCGGAATACCAGCAGCTGAGGAGAATAACATTTAGGTAACTCGTAATTAATTATCAAGCTGAATAAGTTATACAGAATTGAAGAAAGCAAATACTTACAAGTAGATATGCCCGCTCCTGCCATTGTAATAATGTTTTTGCATTTATCCGAATTAATGAATTTCACAACTCCGTCCAAATTAGCTTCATCCAGAACCTATTCACACGTTCAACAAACCATTAAAAATACTTTTCATCTCAAAATCTACATCAATACTCAAGACTAATGAATGAACGAAGCTTACAATAGGCGGTGCTGGTTTTTCTTTAGCAAGATTACCCAAAAGTCCTAAACCTAATGTTTCGGCAAAAAACCTCCGAACTGATTCTATGGAGCCATCCGGTTCAACGTCAGATGGGGACCCCGAAAAGCTACCTTCGTCATCTTCTTCCAAACTATCGTTACTGGGAAGGTTTGGAATCAGATCTACAACTGTGAAAGAATAACAAATTGAATTCAACAGCATGTTACGCGTACATCGTATACACACAATATCAGACAATGACCAAAGAATATGGATCTCGGTGAACAAAACTGAAGACATTTCGACTCTTTTATTAATCATTAATCCAAGATAGGATACGATTAGACGAGCTCATATAACAAACTGTAATAGTGGAGAATGATGAGCGAAAACAAGAAGTACTTAAAACTTATTCGTTATTCCACTTATAACTAGTGCTAACCTTCATCAAATTCTTCAATGGGGTGCTCCATTCTGTGACTGCTGAAGTTGATACAAAGGTGTCGAGGTTTTATCGTTTCATTCGGTAACTGTCTGATCCGAAACAGTTTAGTGATATTACTGTATACGCGACGACGCCATAAAGAAAATAAATAATCAAGAAAAACTTCACTATTTATTTTCATAAGCCTAATCACGAATCAGCAGCAGTATAATCATCACATCACACAAAAAACACAAAAAAAGTGACTTCACAGATAACAGAACCAAACATTGTACAAGTTCTAGAATGCCACAACAAATTTCGAAAAATTGAAATTCGAAATTGGATTGGCAAAGCATCGGCATCGAACTAACTACGAAGACGTAACATTTATTTACTTATTATTTTTTTTATCAATCGTAATTATCGTAATCAATTAAAATTAAAACTTTCCAATTTATTCTAAATTTCCACTAGTTTTTATGGTAATAGGTATACATTGCAATTTGCAAAGTTGTCATTCATGTGGTAAGGATCGAAGAAAATCCTTGTTTCGAGTTATTTTCCAAGTTTCGTCGTTCTGCACCGTTCCAATATTTTTCAAGTTTCGAAACAGATCTTATAGTTTTTCTTCCCGAACTACATAACTTCTCTCATAAGGTAAGATACCTTGTTGGTTCATTATTTCACTCATTTTGATACAGTTGAATATCGAACCTACTCTCTTTTCGAAATAAAATTTACCCATTTTACATTCGGAAGCAATTTCAGGTAATTTTCTCCTCGTTCAACCAAGTCGGGTGCTCTCAATTTATTAGATTAAAATGGCTCACTACAAAGGAGCAGCTAGTGAAGCTGGTCGTGCTATGCACCTTATAAAAAAACGAGAAAAAGCGCAGATGGATATCGAAATTCGGAAGAAGAAAATTGAAGAAGAACTGAAATTGTCGAACATCGAAACCAAGTTTGCAGCACATTACGATGCGGTGGAGCAACAAATCAAAGTAAGTTTTGTATAAAACTCAATCTGATCGTAGTTATATTATCTAATTATTAAACTGAATTAATTTTCAGGATACGACTATTGGACTTGTTACTTTGGATGAAATGAAAGCCAAACAAGAGAATATAATGAAAGAGCGAGAGAAAAAATTGGCGCAAAAACAATTGGAAAAAGAAAAGGAAAAACTAAGACAGCTGGAAGCGAAACAAGCTGAGAAGAATAAACAAAAACAGCAGGTATTTTTGAACTTTTAATTCGTTCATTTCTTACAGTTTTTTTCATGAATATTACTATTGAATTACCGTAAATTAACTTGAGTTTCGATTCGAGCTGAATTTTAGATTCAAGCGTTATCATTTTCTTTGGACGGAGATGACGAGGAAATTGAAGAAGACGCTTGTGAAGTATCGAAAAGTAGCAAAAAATGGATTGAGGAAGACGAATGTGTTATTCCAACAAAGAAAATAAAAAAAAATCCGGACGTTGATACTAGTTTCTTACCGGATCGTGAACGTGAAGAAGAAGAAACAAAATTACGCGAAGAACTACGTCAGGTTAGAAATTTGAATTATGTTATTTGCTTGTAATCGTCGCATGCTGTACTTGGAATTGAATAAATGACTGCTTGACCAAATAATTCAGGAATGGGCTGCAAAACAATCTACACTAAAGGAAGAAGAAATTGATATAACCTTCAGTTACTGGGATGGATCGGGCCATCGAAAAACAATTAAAATGAAAAAGGGTAAGTGTGGTCAGAAAGCAGAAGTTCTATCAATTCTTCATGCCATGTTAGAAATTTGTCTTTTTTTTTTTTTAAGGAAATACAATCTATCAATTTTTACAAAAAAGCTTGGAAATGCTTCGCAAAGAATTCAGTGAGTTGAAATCAGTCACCGCAGACCAATTGATGTACGTGAAAGAAGATCTTATTTTGCCACACCACTACTCTTTCTACGACTTCATTGTTACTAAGGTGAGTAAATGTTCAAAACACTAAACAAATTTTACTCGAGTGAGATTCCTGGTGATCATTGTACGATGAAAGAAGGAGAGCTTGGGTAAAGGAAAAGTTGCTGAAAAAGTGAAGTTTTGTAATGATTTCATTCTCATGCTTACGCTTTTTCTTTCAAATTTTCCATGTAAAAATGAATTGAAATTATCCACTGATGAAATTTAGGTATTGTTTTATGTTCTGAAAAGCTGTGCTAATTTTTTTCCACGTTTTGTAATTCATAAACAAAAGATTGAGCGATAATGTTTTCGAAGTGTTTTCAGTCGTCAGTCCTACTGTCACTATATTTTGTTCTATCAAACTTTATTTCGTCAAATTTTTAGTGCTTCAACAGGTACCTACCTATAATTTTTATTATTCCTTATCTAAATACGTAATAGGTAAAAATGCAATGTATAATTGCATTGCAATTTTAATTGTAAACTCTCAATTGTTTCGTTATACTTATTCTTAGTACATAAAGGAAATAATTTTTCTGCGAGAATAGAATTATTTCGACGAAGTACTGAAATTTAGTTTATGTGATAACTAGTTTTAACTACGAGATCGAGTTTCAAAAAATTGATCACTGTTTTTGAATATATATATGTGTATTTTTTTTTTTTTTAATTTCGAAACGCGCATTTTTATTTATCAAAACTCGTTATTTAATGAATCCCGCCATCCCGTGTATAACCTTGTATTCTCTTTATCTTCGTAAGGTTTACGCCGGTTTGCAGTTCGTTCTTCTTCTTATCTTATACCTAGTTGGTATATTTACACAACACGAGTTATAATTTATGTACGAATGTAGTTTGGCTATCTAAGTAGAATTTGTTCAATTTTCTTCGTGTTGTTATGAAAAATTTGATGCGAAGAAGGTGGTATTTGGTACACTTGCGATTGATGATTTGTTGCTTTTTTGATCGAAAAACAACCACATGATTTTGCCGAAAACGAAATAAATGAATCAAATAATTTCAAATTTATCAGGTAAATATGTAATGCATGAAAAAAATTACTAACCTTTTACAAAATTATTTTATTAATTCATTTTCATTGATGTTCATGAAAGTGATTCTTTCAATTTATTTTCAGTATGGTTCATTAGTGCTGTATATGGTTTAGAATCAGGATGGAGCGGACCAGCGTTAAAATTTCTCGCGTCGTCAAATTCTCCGTTTTCGATTACACCAATCGATATTACCTGGTTATCGATAACGTCGACCACAGGGAATATTATATCGATCTGTATTTGCACGATCGCTGCCGAATACGTTGGCAGGAAACCCCTGTTTTCCATTTGCAGTATTGTTTTAGCAGTAGGATGGGCGGTCAACTGTGTCGCAGATACATTAGCTTTGCTAATGATTAGTAAATTTTTGATAAATTTTGCTCTAGGAATATTCGACGTCTTGAGCTGTATTTATATAAGCGAAGTGAGCTCTGCAAAAAATCGTGGGGTTTTGGTTTCCGTATCGATGATATTTTATACCGTAGGTGTAGAATGCGAATATATCGTTGGATTTTTTCGAAATTATACTTCGTTGTCAACGGTCCCTCTATGTGTATCAATACTAGCGGTAGTAAGTTCCTGTTTTGTCGTAGAATCTCCTTACTTTTTGATTATGAGAGGGAAAAATGAAGAAGCGTATAAAAATCTATCTGTTCTTGACGGAACCGGTTGCGAAGAAAATATTATTCGTAGTTATGAAGAATTAACTCAATACGCGGAACAAGAGAAGTCGTGCGATTTCAACTTTTTTACTTATTTATCACTGCCTCAAAACTATCGAATATTTTTTTGTTTATTGATTGTCAATTCCTTGGTCTACTTTAACGGGTTTTCTGTTTACACTGGGTATGAACCTATTATCATGAATCCCTTTGATGTTAATCACGATGTTATCTTGAATGTTTTGGGAATTACTGGTCTAATTGCAATTTTTTGTAGTCCGTTTGTTATTAAGCGATTTGGTCGAAAAAGTTTAATGCAAACTGGATTTTTATTCATAGGTATTGTGCAAATTTTGATGGCTATATGTTTTTACATCGAAATTAGTGGTAAAAATGATGTGCAGTATGTTCCTGAAATACTGGTGTTTCTTGCTACCATTGGCTCTATGATTTTTGAGTTCACTGTTTATCCAGTGACACATGTCTTGAGAGCGGAAATGTTGCCTCATAAATTAAAAGAAAAGGGTACAAGTGTTATAGTCATTTTTAAAGCTGTAATTAATGGTATTGTATGCGCTACGTTTTTTCCTCTAGCATTGCATTTTGGATATGGGTTCAATTTTATTCTTTATTCAGTTACTGCGTTCGTTGGTGTTGGTTATGTTCGAATGTTTTTGATAGAGACCAAAGATAAATCACTGAATGAAATCAGAAAATGTTATGCTTGATTTGTCAACGTTCTTACTTCTTGCAGTTTTTATGGTTAAATTTTATCGTTGAGTAGTTAATAAGTAGTTTTCATGCATGATATTTTCTTGTAAAAAAAACTTACTTACCTATGATTCGTCACCAAGAATGTTAATTTACCTGTCCTACTTAGCTATCATTTACTTCCTATTTACTTATAAGTATAACATTATCGTTCAGTCAGCGTAATTTTTATTATTCGTTTCAACTTTCAAGTAGGTACATAAACATATACAAGACGCAATGTATGTATACTATATAATATGCCTACTTACGTAGCATACTTACAGTATTCCTATTTTACAACAAATCCTAAAGATTCATAGGTATTCATTTTGTTCAAATAAGAAAACGTTTCTCTTGTGATAAAAAAGTGGATAATTTCAATAGTTGGTCTGTTTAGTTAATAGTATGAAATATTCTCTTACTCGCCTACTTCAAAGTTTAATGATTTTTTTTTTGTACAATAGGCCAGGGGGAAAAGTGGCCCTTTGTTCACGTTCGACGTTCACGACGATATCAGATTAATAAGCGATGCCGGAATTGAAAAAGAAGACTCTCATGCTGGTAAAGTTCTCTTAAGAAACTGGTATGAAAGAAACAAACACATTTTTCCTGCAAGTAGATGGGAACCTTTTGATCCTACGAAAGTTTATGATAAATATACAATTAAAGATAAGACTAATAAAAAATAAGCTTTTTATCCATGCGATTTTTAAATAATTGACAACTGGTTCTACTGCCTAGATTCCATTGAGTGTGATGAAACTCATTTCAACGAATGATAATTACTGTGTGGATTTGGTATTTTGCTACCTGCAATCTACATATTTATTGTTGTAAACATTTTTTCATTATATGATTTCTATTTCTTGTTATTGTTTTGATTTTTAAATTACTTTTTGTAAGTAATTTCCACTTTATGGGAGACCTACGTAGTAGGCACGTATGTGTATATGCAATGCATGTATGTACTTACCTAGTACCTCTACCTACTATGTATGCACTTGTTCGTTGAACAATGGTAATGTCAGTTAGGTAGCGGTTAATTTGCACCGAAATATTGAATTTTCTATGTCTTACTCTAAAGGTGACATTTTACTTTACCTTGCAAAAACTTGAAACTGCGTTGTCGGTAATTTTACCTACATATTTATTACCTATAGTACTGCAGTACCTAGGGGTTTTACCGAATTTTTGCATTCAAATTATCGTATGAATGTATTATTAATTTTATTCACAGTTCACATAAATGTATGTACTTACTACTTACATTTACATGAATACGACAAATGGGATCTACAATTCGCCTGCTATCTTTAATATCTATTGAAATTCCTTTCTAGAAATAATTGTCACTTGGAAATTCAGAATCAGATGGAAAAAAGAAAGATAGTCGAGGTAGCGACAAAAATGTATTTTAACTGTATTTTCCATCTTCGCTTCGTTTTCTTTGCACACATTTACCCAGTACGCCTACATTATGAAGAAGAGGAAGAGCGTAATGGGAAATTGGTGAGTCACAAACTCACAATGAACGACAGAACAAAATAAACCATTGGAGGGAGGGATGACGACATGGTGGTGGAATGGTGAATTACGTAGAATTACGTAGTTCAGCAAGATTTTACTTTTAGAAAACGATGGTGATGTGAATGTGATAATATACTTGTGATAAAGTTGGCTACTCTTTTCATTTTTTTAATTTTCTACAGCGTCGCAATAGTGGTTTTTCTGTCGAAAGATTTTCTGAATTCAATGTTACTATTAGTTCTACAGTTGAATTAATATTCTTTTTTGAACTTCATCAATTCAATACGTATTTGAAAATGAATAGCATTGCAGATGACAACTTTTTGCAGTCGAAAAAAAATTTGAAGTGGTTTGAATCACGTATCGAAGATGTTAATAATGCAGTGGCTTACCAAATCAAACAGTTAACGATGCACAGAAAAGATATTCTTAACGTAAGTTTTCTTATAATAACTTCGACATTGTTTCGTTATCTGTTGTGTATCGCCCATGTTAATAATCAAGATGGACGTTCTTAGCAATATAGATTGGGGAATTACGTTGCTTTGAAGCAGGAAAGAACTTCAGCAGAACGAACCATACGTAACTTGAAGCAATCACTCGTTGAAATTGATAGATTAAGAGAGCAAGTGAAGGATTCCGACCTCAACAGGTTTGATAAAATGATTTCCCACTCTCGAGAAATGATCAAAGAAGCTTTGAAAAACTTTACTGGTAAGTACAATCTTCAGTGTGATATTGCTTCTGTTTTACCTCTATTATTGGAGTTGATTGAAGATCTAAAATTTATTAATGATGTCTTGATGTCTCTATTGTATTTCCTTTGAATATCTTCTGTTCAAATGGAGTATGGACATGAGTGATGTACTTACTAATGTATGTAATAATATGATTTTGTTTCATGATAAGATTTATACCAAAGTTTGGATATTCCAAACGATCAACCTAAAAGTCGCTATTTACCAAGAAATTACGAGGAAGAGGACGTCCAAAACAAAGAGTTTCAAGAACAAAAGATTCTGATTCTCGAACACGAAGATGTTTGGAACTTGAAACAGGGACTTGAAATCGAGAAAGCTATGAGAGAAATTCAAAAGGATGTTCAGACCGTCAACGACATAATGTGTGATCTTAGTGTCTTGGTGAATGTAGGTATATTTTTTTCCTGTCAAAATCCGAGAATGCACCGTAAAGCTCAAGAAGTTATAATTATGTGTTTTGTGGCAGAGCCAGAAACCACAGGTTGATACGTTTGAAGAAAATATTGAAAAAACTCACGAACGTGTTGTTGCAGCTGAGAAAGAAATAGCTCAGGCAGCTGCCAAAATAAATAATGCTGCGTATCCATTAGTAGGGGCAATATTGGGATCTTGCGTTGGAGGTCCTGTTGGGTTAGTAGCTGGCTTAAAAATTGGAACCGCGGTAGCTCTAACATGCAGTGTGATTGGTGAGTACATAAGTCTTTCAAAATTGATAGTATTTTGTGGTATGGAAAATGTTTAATTAACTTCTGGTGATTAGGATTTTCCGGTGGTAAGGTTCTGAAAGTGAAGCAACAAAAAACACAGAATCAGATTTTAGAGGCTGTTTCCGAACAACAACAACAACCAGTGAAGTCATGAATTATTCATTTTATAACCATCCAATGATGAGGAATCGAAGTAATTTACTTTCGTCATTGATACTATCGTCTTCATGAAAAGAGATTCATCCTGCAGAATATATCTGAACGTTTGTGGGTACGGTGTCTAATGTCCGTAGATGTTAGAATAATTTGTATTAGTGATCTTTCATGTCGTGGGTTTACTGTTTTGTAGTCCTCAACATCTCGAGTCTTACTCGTACTACATATGAACTTCAAGTCTCTTTTCCATCCCTTATTGAATCTTTTTCACCGTTTTTATTACCAGTTTATACTACTTTTGAATTATTAATTACAAGTACTTCAATTATTGCATTCAATTTTTTAGCTTTAAAAAATGTACTGAACACGTCGTGAATGTAGAAAACTAGATATTTTTATTAATTTGATCATTACCACATAACTTACGATACTTTTTTAGCTGTTGGGTTTTTTGATACTCTTAAATCTTTTAAAAAGGTAAACATGCTACTTATAAATTCATTGATTTTCGTTTCCTCTTTTAACCCTAAGCTAACGGTTAGAAACTCTTCCAAAATTTCTGTGTAGTCGCAATTATTTAGAAACACCGCCAATGCACATCGAATTACGTATATTTGCATTCTTCTATTTATCAGCTTACTGGGAATAAGAATTCGAACCATTTCAGCGCAAGAATCCCAATCATGATTCAAAATCGATATACGTAGCTGATGTAGTAAAGTAGAAACGTTATGGGTTAATATAGAGTTCACCGAGAAAGAAAATACTTCTAACGAAGGGTGTGAACAGCGGGCAAATGCCTTTTCTCCGGTAGTGCCAAATCGTTTACTCAGTTCAATTTTCAATTTAGAATCATCTTGAATTTCATCAATAACCCGTTTCAATTGAAGTTTATCGATTTTTATGGGAGTAGTTTGTTTAGCTCTCCATCTCTTGATAGTGTGCTCATTTTTCTTCATATACGGTTGGATCAGCGGGAGCTGAAGACGATTTCTTTTTTTCAATGGAATTTTCTCCGTCTTGACCATTTCTACTGAAATATGTTAATCAAAAAAAATTAATCACACATTCAACAAAATTGACAAAATATTCAAGTAATTAGAGTTGACACTTGACAGGTAAAACACTTACCGGATATCAATACTTTTATTTAACTTCAACGAGATTTACATGGAACAATGCAACAAGCAACAACCGAACAAGTACCGAAAATTAGGAGTACGCGCTACAGTAATTCGGTGTTTCAACTTTCAACACCCTCGAAGAATATAGAATAATAATTTTACTTTAATAATAACAATTTCATAAAAAATAAGTTCATTCGGAATTTCTGATCTCATCTGCGAGTATTTTTATTTTACTTATTTTCATTTTTATCTTATCAGTTATCAACATGCCGTTGGCTTGGCTGTTCTCACTTCGTCTCGTCGTCACTTCAGTCACTTCTCACTCACACGGCTTCTCACTCGATCACCCAAGTGCCCCATGCCCTATGTGCTCCCCATCCAGTGTCAAAAGGAAAGACATGGGAAAGACCGCCGACGCCGAGGCGCCGACCGGAGAAAAAGAGAAAATATTTTTGTTATCAATGCGCATGTGAAAAATTGTTTTATACAAACATCAACAATGCGATTTCGTTGATTTGATTTTGATGGCGGTTCGTTTCATCAAACAAATTAATTTAGCTTTATTGTAAATTTAAGAATATATTACCCTGATAGTTCATTATTTTATTCTCTAATTTTAATTATGAGCCCCTGCGCCACTCGAATTCATAAAGAAATATATTCTCTTCTGCGACATCCACCTCCGGATTTCATTTGCCGGCCAAAATTCGACGATTTTTCTCTTGAAATAAGTGAGTGATGATTATTTATTTTTGTAATCATATTGTGTGCTTTGATTTTATGCATTAAGTTTCGTGTTAGTGGTTAATTTTTCAAAAGTCGAACATAAGTGCTAGAAACTTTCCAACACTTGCTGTAAACTTAAGAGGAACAAGCATGTTGAGTATAGTATAGTAGTCAATTCAAGTACTATTCTTTTCTGGCCTTGCTCTTTACAATTATTTCTTGTATGAAAATTTGCGGAGATAGTCATGGCTTTAATGCGAATTTTCCATTTGATGAAACAGTAATACTTTGAGAGCATTTTCTCTACTTTCCTGACTGAGGTTTCGTTTTCCCGCCATTTCTTTGCTTTGATGTAATTTGATTGAAATTTTTCCCTGCTAGATAGAATGATGTATTTTTTGTAGATGTTTGATCAGTCAGTAGGAGTATCGCTGCTTTCACAATTATCTCGTTGTTTTCGACTTATAAGGACTCGATAATTTATTATTATCTGTTAAAATACTGGTTTTAAATTTCAGTTTTGAGTGGCGCACCAGGTACACATTATCAGAACGGTTCATTTGTACTTGAATTAGTCGTACCGAAACAGTAAGTTCTTAGTCAGCAAAACGATAAAAAGTTTATTTTTGTGGAACATTCTGTATGTAGTCTGCTCTTGTTATTTAGGTATCCTTTTCAGAGTCCAAAACTGCAGTTTATGACCCCGGTTTATCATCCAAATGTTGACATTTCTGGTAGAATTTGTTTGGACTTATTACATGGGAGTTGGTGTCCTTCGAATACTTTACACCTTTTGCTAGAAGCTGTTAAATGTTTAATGTATCATCCTAATATCGAAGATCCTCTTATTCCTGAACGAGTAAGCTATAAATATTAAATTTCCATTCAACTTACGCGTGAATTTTAAAAACACCGTTTCCCCTATATTTGATCGTGTGTTTTGTAAATATTGTTAGGCATTTCAGTATAAGTACGATCAAGTGGAATTTCAACGTAAAGCCAAAGAATGGACGCAAATTTTTGCTCCTAAACAGGACGTAAATGTACTGAAACCGGTAAGTTTTTTTTTTTTTAACACGACACGACAATAGACAGTATTGCATAACTGATACGCCTTACAGCATTTTGTCAAAATTTTTTTGTTTTATATTTCAGCCGGTGGATTATAATCGTAAACGCCAATTTGAGCAAGAAGAAGTAACGTACGGAAGTCGTAAACGATACTTTTAATCTTATCTGAATTTTTATATGTATTGTATTTATAGTTTTGTATTCGTAAAAGTGTGTCAAAAGATCTGTATTTATGAGAACGTTTTGTATATTTGATTTAATTCTTGTTCGTGTTTATAGGTATTTTAATTGTTGATATTTATTGTTGCAGTTTTAAAAAATAATATTTTTTGTGTTGAACGCTGTAAATTATTGGTACTACGTTTGAAACTATTCAAGAAATTAAGTGTTAAAAGTTATAGATATAATATGCTATCTTTGATTTGTTTTTAAAATATAATGATTACTTGTTTATAATTCATTCAGTACAATAGATACGCAGCTTGAAAATTACGTATTGATAACAGAAAAGCTTTTGTTCTTGGGAATTCAACTCTTACACTGAAAATTTTAATGCTGTGATTAGATTTAATTTTAGAATTACTTTAATCAGTGTCTCTTTCAAGCTTTATGATACGCTATGAGACAAAGTATAATAATTATTGTTTTTTAAGGATGAAAAAGAAAAAATTAAACTTCATTTCGTTGTCTTTTTTACACTTTTGCTCTCTGTAATATTTTCTAATTGAAAGTGTTTCAATTTGAATTTATTTCGTCTTGTTGAGATGAAATTTCTTTGGAAATCCTTGCAAAAGGGAACCAGATTGAAACACTAAAAAGTAGATCTTCAGTATTACCGATGTAATTTTGTACAATATTGAACTTGTGCGCGAAGTAGGAGTGTAGGACCATTTTTATGGAAGCTTCATAGCCACTTTTGACACTTTTTCATCTTTTCAGCTTATTTGTTTTTATTCATACTTTTTGTTCGAAATTGCATTGAAAATTTGTTCAGTAATGTACACAATTAGATTGTTTTGTTACCGTTCATCAATATGTATACCTACTTCCTACTTTTACTTGAAATATATTTTCTGTACCACGTTTGACGTTTCTCACTACAAATCGCATTTCTGCTCCCTTTAGTTTTGATTGAAATTTTTTTGGAATATCATGCGGGTCGGAAAATGTTTACAAAATGCTAATAGATATAGAAAGATCAGGAAAAGTTCAACTCACGTCGTAAATTTGGCTTTGAGTAAATAAAACTGAGTAGGTAAGTATAAAAAACAAAATTATTTAATACACACTGACAACTTCAATAGGAAAAGCGATTATAATTTCGTGATTACTTCGATTACGTTTTGAAAAGTTTTGGAAGACTGTGACTCAGGAAACTCATCTGAAATACTCCGAGAAGAATGAACTCTGTTTCCAAATTGTAAATCAATAGGTATTGTGCCCAGAAATGGCACAGACACTAATTCTGCAAAAAGTTTCCCTCCGCCACTTGAAAATATATTGGTGCATTCCTAAAAATAAAATGATTCGTAAAATATAGAGTTATCAAAAACGTCACATCACAATTACAAACGGTAGTATTCTTACTCACATGACAATTGGTGCAAACATATCCACTCATATTTTCTATAATTCCTATCACAGGTATTCCGGTTTTTTTGCACAAGGTGTATTCTTTTCTGACATCCTCAATTGCAACTTCTTGAGGGGTGGTTATTAATAAAGCTCCATCACAGTTCAATTCCCTACAAAACAGGAAGTGAGTACATAATTCACGACGACATTTTTCTTACTTCATAATTGTGCTATGTAGTCCTAGCCCTACTTATTATACGAGTATTCCTATTACCTCATTTTTTCAATCACAGTAATATGTTCGTCAGATGTTCCTGGAGGAGTGTCGATGATTAAGTAATCTAAATTTCTCCAATCAACGTCAGTGATGAATTGATTAATAGTTGCTGTGATCAAAATTTTACGACAACTTAAAATACTGAGAAAATTTGGAAAAAAAAATAATAATACCCAACGGGCCATGGTGTACCAGTTTTTTTTGGTCCTCTCCAAACAACACTATCATTTTTATTCTTCAGGAGAAATCCGATAGACATGACGGCCAAATTCTGTTCCTGGTCGGTATATACAGGCACCCATCCTTCAGAACTTTGATGTATATTTCTGTCTTCTAAATTTAATAAATGAGGAATCGATGGCCCGCATAAATCAATATCTAATAAACCAACCTTACCCCCCAAAAAATACCATTATATTACTATGTAATTGAAAATATTTCTGCCAAAACACTTCTATAAAATACTACCTTGAATCCTTTTTCTTTTAATAAAAGTGATAACTGCACGCTAACGGTGGATTTTCCAACACCTCCTTTACCTGAAAGTACCAGAATGATATGTTTAACATCTTTCATGATCTTTATGAAACGATCACCGAACCAAATAAATTTAATATGAAAATATCAACTAGAACTTGAAATGTTAAAATTTAATTTGAAGTACATGTACATCAAAAATGTCCAACACTCTCTTATCACTACTTCATTTCATTCGTGAGTCGCAAAAAGGTGAGTCGTGATGGAAAGAATTGGTTCCTAAAATATTTCAACATCAATTTTTTTCAATTTTTACAAAATTTCTGTAAGTAGGTTAGGTACAACTGATTAATTTTTAATTTCTCTCTGTCTCTACGTCTTAAACGTCTTAATTGTCCAGTCCACTCTGCATAATTTTTTTATGTAAAGTAATTTAAAAATGCAGTATCATACAGTAGCACTAAATAAAACAACATTGAACTTCGTATATTCAAAAAATGTAAGGACACATCTTAAACGCAAAACAGCAATGTATTTCGTATTTCTAATCGTCTAGTTACTTTCCAATTGCTTGAGAATATCTCCACTTTCAACTCCTTCGATGGGATTTGAATTTCCCAAGGGGGAAGCCATTCTAAATATAATTGGTATTTTTCCTAGAGTAGGATTTCCATGCTTTTCTAGCAAACGCAGCCAAGACAACAAAGAATTTTTACTAGAAGTTCCAGTAGCTGCTACAGCATAGATAATTCCATCATTTTGTTCATGGACAGAAATTTTCGGAATCAAGTCGTCTTTATCCGGATAATCAAAAAATGGTATTTTTAAATTTTTTATCACTGAAAAAAAAAATTAATTTACAAAAAATAAAAACCGCCTTTTTCAAATTAAAATAAAAATAATTTTTCGTAACTGCATGTTACCATCAGTGTCTCTAACAGTTTTTCTTCTCCTATTTGGCGGCACATCAGCTCTTAAAACAAAATACGTTATAGCTGATTTTCTCAAATATATTTTGAAACCGCCTTCTAGGTAAATTGGTTGGTTTTGTGGATGATTCAATAGCAATGTCTTTTGAATTGGGCTTTGTCCGTTCACAACCCACGTGTCTTCGGTGTCACCTTCTAATTCATTCGTCTAATAAAGAACAAGAATATTTTTTAAAAAATCACCATTAAAAAATAAATTTAAAAACGCATTTATCTAATTACCTTGAATACTTCTACTTCAGATTCAAGATCCACCGTACACATTCGTGTCACAGCCAGTTTAGATAACTGAAGAGGGTCTTTCGGAACCGGTCTAGGTAAAGGCCACGGTGAGGCATTTTTAAATTTAGGCATCCAATACATCATTCTCCAGTATTTTTTGATAGGTTGAGAACGACGACCAAATATGCTCAAAAGTAATTCTTGCATATCTCTATCAGGTATAATGTCTACGAAGAGTACATATTCCGGTATTAAATTTGAATCGTATACTTTTTAAATGTAAGTAAGTTTACTCTCTAAAATTTACCATTTTCTTCCATTTGAACTAATAAGTCAACGATCGCCATCTGATGTTTTGGATAATACATAGTGTCGGCTTGGAACAAGTTTTCCGCTACCATTCTTTCTTTAGGCATTACATCAATAATTTTTTTATAACATTCAAGATCAGTATGCACTCCAAACTCGTACATTTTTTTCATCGCGCAATATACAAATTCGACATGCCCTGTACGAAAATTTTTTGATTTATAAAATTCTACCAGATCACGGAAGGCCTGTTTATCCTTTTGCTTCTGTCGATTGAAATACTGCTCTATGGAGGCGATTCGTTGTTTACGGTCTTCAACAATTTCGTTACGACTACGACAGCTGCTAATAGAAATAAAACGTGCACTGATCCAACCAATCTTGGGGTAATTCTGTGTACTTGCTTTCAACGAAATTCTTATCATTTGTTTGAACATTTTGGAGCACCCGATAATAGAGATTTTCTAATGAAAAACTTGCGGAATTCTGGAACAAAAGTTTCAGTAGTAGACTGAAATCATTGATGTTACTGATTTGTTTATAATAAAGCTCATACTTTTATAATCATACAGCTATGAAAGTTACTAACATCATTTTTCTTGATTGTGATTCAGGAACTTGCCAGAAGACAATGAAAATGTTGAACACAAAAACAAGTACATGGTGTTATTTTTGCTACAATAAGATTTTATAATTCACTACAACGTTTTTGTATTTCAACCACTGAAATGTTGAAATTTCATGAAATTTTGAATAAAATTACAAAAAATAATTATCACTTTTCAAGTTGTGATTTTCTGATAAAAAAAATTAGGAGCTCCAGACATTTTTCATAATATAGCCGTAGCCTTGCCTTTACATCACGCATAGTACATTTAAATTTCTATAGGTATCGTAATCATCATCGACGAGGGATGCGGAATTGCGGATCACGCCATATCACGGATCACCCACACCTCACACTTCCTGCGGATCATTCATCCATTCTCTTCTCTCATCCACATGCAAGCTCTCGTCGCGCGCGACCCATTGGTGTTGAAGTATGTTTTGTTTGGGTGTTTGGAATGCATTGTAGCAGCGACGGTCGTTCAGGTGTTGTTATGTTCGCTAAAATTTCGGTTGTTACGTGTTAAAATAATTAAACAAAAGTTGGCGACCAGCCGACCTCTCAGTTTTTAGATTATTGTATTACACTTAATTAATGTCTTCGACGTTTATATTTTTCTCATGATGCCATTCGGTACTCTCATCTTTACTCAATATTTATATCAGTTTAGTCGTTTTTTTCTGTAGTACCTATTTTATCTTAGTTTGAAATATGTGACCGTGATATTGGTGAAATATTTTGCGTATGGAGTACATTCTTGATGTGTTCAAATCGAAATTGAATAATTAGTCAAACCAGCGACGCCCGCTTAGAATAATTGGTAAGTTTATGTTTCATGCAATAGATAATTATGCATTAGTTTCATTGCATACGGTAAATCTTCACCTGTTTGATTCATCGATGACCGATGCTGAAGAAACGGTGTGAAGTTAGTGGTACTTTTGTAGGGGACCTAAAAGGCTGGCCGAATCAGCATGCAGTAAGAAACTCTACAAAGATTTTAACCATTATTCATGCAACTTTTCTGAGTGCAACAAAAATGATATAACTGTCTACACTAGTCGTGAGTTGAGTAGATATTTTGTCAGAATGTGTGTAAACAAGTATGACCAAAGTAATTAAGTATGACTTACTTAGCAGTTGTTCTGAAGTTAGCTTATGTTATTTATGTTTCATCTTCATAAATTATTGAATACTTCATTCTCTCGAATATTTCGAATCGTCAAAAATACTTATTACCAAATGATTTTTGATACTTCATTGCGAATGCGAATAAACCAATGAATTCAACCTGTTGCGCGCAATTCAACTTTACGCTTTGGTGTTTGAAACACGAAATAATTTATTGGTGAGTATTTATCGAGATCTGGTGTTCGATGAATAACTTTTTTCTCATTTCATGAGATTCATTTCACTGGCGCTGGCGTCCCACAGTTTCTTAAGCACATTGCATTTTGACAATTGGTTGGCGCAGAAGTTGGTCAACTGTTCTTATTATATTTTTGTAGTTAATTCTTTCATGCGTAGGTACAGTTTTTGAAAATGATACTGATGCTTCTTATGTCAGACTAATAAGATGATTTTCATTACTCCAATGGGTGAAAGTGTTTTCGTTAGTGCTTTTTACCTGAAATCAAAAACAAAAACTTTTTGTAAAGTAACTCAGAAAGAAGCTAAACTGCCATTATTACGATTATGAAAAAGGTTGCTCTTTCCTGGCATTACTCATTTCGAAGTCTACAGTTTATATACTCAACGAATAATTTTCAACATTCGTAGATGAACGTATCTACATTGACGAACTGAGTAGTAGATATAACGATTGAATTTCAAGGCACATGCTTTAATTCATTAGAAAAAGTAAAATTTTTTGAGTTTTTTTTTTAAATCCAAATTCGATGATCTTACGCTCTTACCTAAAGAATAGCTTTAGTTCGTAAGTGTTTTTATTTTTTCCCCCATTCTTACTTAGCTATTCTTATAATCACTAATCAGTAACTATAACGATCAATGATTATTTTATTAGTTCATGGTAACGTTAACGTGTGTGTCTAACCTACCTATGAATGTACGTGAAGACGCACTGCATGTCGTGGTTTAGGAAGCCTTTAAACAATCGTTTACATGACAACGAGGCGAGTTAATCTCATAAACAATCGAAGTCATCACATCTCGTTACAAGGACAAAATGAAAATCAATTTATTTTTTTAAAAAATACAGAATTTTATTAATTCATGTGCAACGTTCCCTTTCCAGATATTTAATTTTTTAAAAAAGTGTATAGGTCTAGGGTACACTACTTAAATTCATTTTAGATTTTAGAAGCACCTATGTACTTACGTGGGTATTATTGTATAATAATCCAATAAGAATTTTTAATACCCAATAGACACGTGCGTTTGTTCCTTGCTCATTTTAAAATGAAACGGTGACAACGAAGGAAATTGAATTGAAAAAATCGATTTCATATCTGGGTAGGGTAGTGAGTTGTAGGTATAGATACATTGTTCATTATGTTATTTTATTATGTGTTCTCCTTATTTTTTTTTTCAAATTGTCTATTGTACGACTTCGACGCAACTCTGAAACATTTTCCAATTGTTTCAAAAATCTTTGAGACGCTGCCTTAATATTTTAATTTCAAAAAAATTCGAATGAGATAGAATATGTTCAATAGGGTGGAGTGAAATAAAAAACGTACCTTGGATTTTGACCAAATTCGGTGAGGTAGTTTACTTTGAGTGGGGGGCATCCCAAAAAAATTTTGAGCCCCCTAGGTGCAAAAGGAGGGGAGCAGGAGGTCCTCAAAGTGCACCTCCTTTCGAAAAAAACGCTGTTTTCATTGGTTCCTTTG
>FIZT01044826.1:0-13804 GCA_900065295.1 Paracoccus marginatus
AAATCCTTGAGCGTTCGTGAGCGCGCGCTCATGAGCGCTGAGCGGCCCATCACTGACTTCAGCTGACTTCAGCTAAATTCATTCTCACTCCGCAAACACTCTTTCGAAACTGTACTCTCTTTAGTCTCTTTACCACTCTTCACTCCCACTCTCACTCCATTCTTGCAACACTGGAATTTTCAATATTTTTCGTGAAGTTTAGGGTTGACAAAGATTCCGCTTCTTGAATTTTCAGGAGAAAAGGGAGCGAAAGGTGAATCGGGCGAAAAAGGTGAAAAAGGCGAACAAGGTAAACAAATAATACCTATACCTATATCATATGTAAGTACACAAAACGAAATTAACAAAATAGGTAGGTATTAAAAATGAACTGAAAGCTTACTACAATAAATTTGAACTTTGAACTACATAATACATATGTATGAAAATAAATTCTCATTGCTACACTTATTTAATCCAACTTCGCAAATCTGATTACAGGACTAGCCGGCCGAAGAGGGATATCGGGAAAAGCAGGGATAGACGGTATTCCTGGACAACCGGGCATATCGGCCAGAAACTGTTCGGTTAATGGAACTAATAAATTATTAATTCCTCCCACCATAGTTGGTATTATAAAATATTTTTCTATATGCATAAAAATTTGTTTTTATTCTTAATTTTCATAACGATAAATTGTTATAATCATCTTAGGATCTGAACCAGCGTTCAACGTTAGAAATGTTACGGTTCGTGAAAATGAAAACTTGAAAGTTACTTGTAAATCCACCGGATCTCCGGCTCCAGTGAATACTTGGCGTAGAATAGAAGACGGAAATCAAATACCAGTACCACAAGGCCAATGGGGAGGTGAATACATTTCCAACATTTCAACTCAAGTAGTAAAACCCGATGCGAAATTACACATCTCACATATTTGTTCGAATTCAATTCTCAGAAATAAATTCGGCACTGGAAACCTTGACTTTCCGAAATATCAGTAGAAGATCTATGGGAGAGTACATGTGCTTTGCAGACAATGGGATTCCCCCGCCGGCAAATCAAACGTTCTATTTGAACGTGCACTGTAAGCATTCAATAATTACCTACATTTGCTTGAATCGATAAATTATGATCTATACGCATTACTTTGCAGTTCCACCGTACATAGCAATACACAGCGCAATATTGAACGTTACTCTAGGCCGCACAGCGCTATTAAGCTGTAAAATAGAAGCATTTCCAAGAGGGGTGTATTATTGGGAAACCGCTCAGGGCGAATTATTGGAGGAATCAACTGACCGCTTTCTGGTAGATTATAAACACTACGGACTTTACGAAGTTAGTATCACCGACTTTAATGAAAAGAAATAAGTTGGACATTAAGTTATCGGATTAGGGCCTATACTAATAGGTAAAGATTGAATTCATAATAGACCGAATTGACGTTGAATATAACTAATATACAAAAAGAAGATTTGGGCATTTACTATTGCATCGGGAAAAACATTGTAAGCATGACACAAGGCTACATTAATGTGACTGGTAAACAATTCACAAATAATTTACTTCGGTAATTCATTATTTGTTGATTTTAAATTAATCATTTTTTTATAGATAATCCGAAAAGAGAAATAGCTCCCGCGACTGAGGTGTGTAACAGACAACGAATTATTTACTTTGGTGATCCACCACCTTCACCTGACGGAGTTTTATGTCCGGAATGCCAAGTGTGTAAAAATTGCGGTTTTGGATACAATGATCTCGAATTCAAAATGTTGGCGAATGAGTCTCATACTGCCTTCGTCAGAAAAAGAAGTAAATTACATAAAAAATACATACTCTTGATATATCACGTATCTTGTACCTATCTATGTACTATATTTGCCAACACGTAATGTAGGTAGCTGTGCCTCCCTGCATTTATTAAAACATTGAGTGGTTGGTGAGTGCGGTAGAAAGAGATACCTATACCTACCTTTTAAGAAGGGCACATCTTTCAGTGCCCATCATTTACACGAAGTGAAACAATTTTGTAGATTGCGAGATGGAAACAATTGGAAAGCCAGTTTACCATAATTCTATGTTACACAAATACGGTGGCTGGATGAAAGATTCTAATGTAATGGATGTCAGCGATGTTTATTGGATTACTACCGGGCACAGAAATTCCACCTTACTCGAATTTGCGAATAAGTCCGCCTTCATCGCTCAAAATCCAACGTACATCCACACCCTAAATGATCCGTACATGGTAAGCATTAAAGTTTTAACACACGTAAAAGAGCTCTAAAAAATACCCGTATCTACTACCCACTTATGATTTTAGGGTAATGATCACGTTATATACAATCGAACATTCTACTACTACACCAAGAAACAGAATGCTACCATAGTTAAATACGACTTGAATAAAAAAGTCCAAGTTGATGCTTTATCGTTAACCTATTGCGATACTTCGTCGGAGAACCATTTATACAAAACGGAATATAATAACGTTGATATAATGGCGGATGATACTGGCATCTGGGTTGTGTGTGCTATACCTGAATCAAACAATACGGCTGTTATAAAATTGAATATAACCAGTTTCAAAATGGAATACGCATGGAATATTTCAGTGAAACACCAGGATATTGGAGACATGTTCATAATATGTGGTGTGCTTTACGCTGTGCAAAGTGTAACCGACTTCAATACCAGAATAAGGTAGGTATATAATTACATTGCACTCCAAGGAAGACAATATAAAAATAATGCCAGTTTAATATGAGTTGTAAAAATATCTATACAATTGAACCTTTATAACAATAACAGAAATATGAGTAGGTAGATATTTTATATCTTGGAGTACTCAGTTTTAACATAACATACTAGATAGTATTATACAACGAACAGCTATACCATTCATAAAGCAAACGCGACAATCAATAATTTTTTGTTGCTTTCCCATATGTACACCAGAAGCGGAAACCCCTTTTTTTTAATGAAAAATTTGAATAAATAAGAATATAAGTAGGAAAAACAATGATGAAATTATTTCACAGCAGATAAAGTAGGAATGGTTGGGATTTAACTCTCAATAAGTATCATTACAGAAGCTTGGAAATCTGGAATGTTTTGTTTTTGGTAGGTATTTAATGTTTTCTACTACCTAGTATACCCAGATTTTGGAAAAGCACGTACAGTAAGAGTAAACTGACCGATGATCAATTTGGTTTGAGCAGAGAATCACGAACTTAAATGCTTCTTTATTTTCGCGAGTGACCATCAAGTATTTCGATAGCCATTTCCAAATACGCTTTGACTAAGCAAATACGCTATGATAGATTAGAGATAACGACATAACTTAAATTCGAATAGTTTTAAACTTACGAAATAAACACTGCCTAGCTTAAATAGAAAATACATTAGTGTATCCATTTTTGTTTACAGTTTTGCGCTGGACCTCTACAAATCAAAATTATTAGACGATGCATCGATCATTTCGTTCACAAATCCATTCAAAAATACAACCATGATTTCATATAACAGTCGTTTAAACGTATGTTTGATTAGTATACCTATTTTTTACACGCTTTTATACATCAAAAAATTATCCATGGGAAAATATTGTCAATTCATTTTTTGTTTTTTTGTTGAATCAGGAGTTATACACCTGGGACGATGGTAATATGTTGACGTATCCAATAAAATTAAACGAGCTGAATACAGACGCGTTAAATGGTAACGAAACACAAAGTGAGAACCAAAACCCACTAAATGAAACATTGTTGAAAAAAAATTGATGTTATCATAACATTATACGACGAAAACTAATACACTAAATAAAATTTATATTAAACTTCTTCCCCTCTATAAATTATAATATTTTTATTGGTTTCGTGTATTTTTACTTCGTAAAGCAAGGATGGATTTTTCAAATGTGATTTCAAGTTTTTCCAAATAAATACTGCGACGTTTTCAGTAGTACTTACTACGTTATGAAAATATTGAACATCCTTGTCGATATTTTTATGATCTAATACATCCATAACAGCAATATCTATGGCGCGCTTCAATTCGTTCAAATTTTCAACCATTCCGGTGTTGGGATCAATTGGTCCTTTCAAGGTAACTTCCACTGCGAAGTGAAAATCAGTTTTCAAGTTTAGTGATTCTATGGTTAGAAAGCTGGTTAGTTGAGCGACACTAACGTTGAAAAAAAAAGGTACACAAGATACTTGGATCACTTACACAAATAATTATGTCCATGTCCATTTAGATTATTGCACTTTCCGTACTCTCTGAGGTTATCCTTCTCGTTCAAAAAGGGGCTGATGGAAACAAATGAAAGACCTTTATAAAATGCAATGGATTCTTCTACTTTTTCGGTATAGGAATACGATATGAAAATAAGGCTCAATCATACCTGTGTAGTCGATGGCAGGCACTGAAATTCTCAACTCTTGAGAGATAAGCAATTGGCTGAGAGCTCATTTTCTTCAAAAATATCCGTAACAAGGATGAAAAAATGTCTAAAATAAAAGAATTGTATGGGCGTAAAATTTTTGTACGTTGTAAGTTGTAACGTTATTATCGTTGAACACTTGAACAGGCAACTTGAACAGGTTGTTTATTCTGATGACCGATGACCGATGTGCTTTCGATGTGATAAGCGGTTAAAAGCTTTCCACCACGCTTGCATTTTTTCTTTCTGCTTATTCCCACTTCGCTCACCATTATTCTCCCCAACCTCCCATAAACGAATTAGAAATACGTCCTAACTTATTAATGAATATTATTTACTTCTAATAAGTTCTAACTCTTGATACTTTCCATCAAACAAAGGAAGAATACTTGGAAAAAGTACAAAGTACATAAACCAAAGGAGATTGAGTTTCTCTACGTAAATGCATTTTGACGTTAAAATTTTTTGTAGGAACACTGTTTTTTGGCACCGACTTGTTATCAGTTTCGTGTGTTTGTTGTGTTAGAATTTGTAAAAATGCTTTGAATATTTAGCTTTGAAGTTTGAATAAATATTGAATAGTGTTTGACTTTTTGAGCATTGAGTTGTTTAGTTTTTGAGGCGGGTAATTTCACTCACATTTTGAAATAATTTCTCCAATCAATTAGTGGATAAAATTTAAAAAAAATTAGTGTATTTACTTATGCCATCAGCAACACTCAAGGAGTAATTTTAATTTACTGTCACAATACTTCATAGTTCACGGTTGATACAATGGTAAGTGTTGTTAGATGAAATGAAACTTTATTTCTGTTGAGTTTTCGATTTCCTCTGATGGTTTTCTCGCCTAATCAATAAATCGTATTTAATTATTTTTTTTCCAACAGTCTACCATTACGAAAGACGTAGTCATTAGCGATGAATCATCGAAAACTTTGGAACATGAAAAGCACATACAGTTCATTCAAAAATATTCTGAAGACAGAAACAGCTATGTAGGAATTTGTAATAATTTCATCCTAACGTTTCAATTTCATATTTTGAAATTATTTTTGTTATATTATAGGAATACTGCATGACTGAATATTTGAGGATGTCCGGACTTTATTGGGGACTAACAACTTTATCACTGTTGAATAATGAAACTCTACTACCAGCCAATGAGATCATGAAATTTTTATTAGATTGCGTACATGAAGACGGTGGTATTAGTCCTAGTGTTGGTCACGATCCTCATTTACTACATACACTGAGCGCAATACAAGTAATTAAACGTTTTGTTCGACGATATTACTCCTTTTTAAAATGAAATAATCCTTTGGTTGAGATTTTTTTGTACAGATCGCATGCATATTAAAAAAGGAAAACGAACTACCAGTAGATAAAATTGTAAATTATATAAAAAATTTGCAACAACCGAACGGAGGATTTTTTGGCGATAAATGGGGTGAACTGGATTCTCGATTTTCATTTTGTGCTGTCGCTAGTTTGTCGTTATTGGTAAATATTCAAATGATTTATATTTACATTTCCTATATTCTTCCTCGTTTCTTTTTTCGTATAACGCTTGTTTCATCTTTACTTTTTGTTCAGAAAAGATTAGATGCTATTGATATTTCAAAAGCTGTTGAATATGTAATGTCTTGCCATAATTTCGACGGCGGATTTGGATCAAGACCAGATTCAGAAAGTCATGCGGGGTTAATTTATTGTTGTGTAGGATTTCTTTCATTAACTGGTTCGTCAGGGGTAATATTTTGGTGCGCGTTTTCAAAATTGATATAAATACAATGGCGATGAAATTTTCAGGTAACCTACATTTAATAAATCCTGATTCGCTTGGTTATTGGCTCTGTGAAAGACAATTACCTAGTGGAGGTTTAAATGGGAGACCCGAAAAATTACCGGATGTGTGTTATTCGTGGTGGGTTCTCTCATCTCTGTACATGATTGGTCGTTCCCATTGGATGGATAAAGAAGCGTTGAAAAAATTCATTTTGGCGTGCCAGGTAAAGATGTGAAATTAAGTGTACTGTTCTTTCTTCGTTCATAAGAATTAGACGAGTGAATTATTACTGCATCGTGCATTATATTTGAATTGCAGGACATAGAAACAGGTGGATTTAGTGACAGACCTGGTGACATGCCTGATCCTTTTCATACGCTTTTTGGAATTGGTGCACTTTCATTAATGAAACACGAAGGAATCAAGTCAATTAATCCTTGTTACTGTATGCCACAGGAAGTCATGTCCAGACTTGGTTTAAAAACACAAATATTATCGTTTCCATAGCTTATAGCTATTGTACTCTTTTGTTTATTTTTTTCTTGAGATTTTGAAATCTTTTTTTGTGCACATTCTGTTCGTCTTTTGATCAAACGACTGACCTATGCGTTGCTCACGTAAGTGAAAAAAGTTCAAACCTTGTAATTGAAATATAACTCATCTGTGATACAATTTTATTAATTTACTTATTTAAGTACCTAGATTGGTAGAGTCGTTTTATTTTAATTACAATATAATACACCTGGCTTATTAAGTAAAAACTACAAAATCTATTATTATTGGTACCCCACCCCACCTACCAAAGTTTTTCTTAAATGATGCCTTGTATGCTGTAATACGAGTATGAATGAATTTAGATACCTATTGGAAATAATTTTTGCGTAGAATTAATAAGTGTTTCATTCTTAATTGATGAATGTCGCTTAATCATATACATATAAGATATTTATAGCTACGTGTAATAAATTTGAATTAAAAGTGCAAGCTGGTACATTCTATGGGCATATTTTTATCATGAACTTTTTTATATTCATACATCTCGTATTGGTGTTGATACTTAATGCGGCGCATTGACACTTTGGAATAATATAAGAACGCTACAAAAACGGACGGAATAGTGACTATTAACAAAATCACTACTCCGATGTAAAACTGTTTTGTATTCGTATTGAGGGATTTCTCAAATTGCTGACAAGGTAATGTTTGATTGGACAATTTCACAATTGCAACATTTTTTATATTTCTAGGTCCAGAGCATCTGTAAATAACAAAATTCTTTGAAAAGGCTGCGAACTTCTACCACGATTATTGAAGTATTTCTTAGATGGATTATCGTATAGGTGCCTAAAGGATACCATACCAAGACGTGAAGAGTTCATGGAAAAAGCCAGGTAAGTCCAAAATTTTTCGAACTCGAGATTTTGGACTTACCTGGCTCTTTCCGTGGACCCTTCAAGTAGTACTGATTGGTGTTTGAGAGGGATTTTTTTTTCACGATAATTATGCCTACAACCTACTCGCGAAAAATTAACTACATAATTTCAAATAAATGCCTAATTGTATGAATTTTTTTAGAAAAGAAAAAATTCGATAGAATAATTCATACCATTCAACAGTCGTAATAATATAGTAAGTATCGTAGCAATATCCATGTTGATAGGTTTATTATTATTTAGTGTAAGTGAACACATTCAATTGAGAATAATTGAAAAATTCAGTCTGTGAAGGTATTTTACGGAATATTGAAATATGTCTTTTTCTTTTGTAATAAATCAAAGCAGCCATAATTATAGGAGCTGATATTATTGATAGTATTAAGATATCAATTAAAAGTTTTCCATCGTATTCTGGAGTGTGGTTATACACATCTAAGCATCGCATTTCGTAACTTCGGACGTAAAGGTCAACAATGAGTCGGTTTTTCATTTCTACTGGTTCAGAACACCTGTCACATAATTTTTTTTTCCGTAGAATTAGTGAAATAATTTGAAAAAATAAATTTTAAACCAATCTAAAAAAACAATATCAAGCGATTAAAATACGGGTGAAATTCAATTTATAATCACAACGCAACGTTTAGTTTCTTTCATGAAAATATGTAGGTACCAAGTACCTGCCTATGTGAAACATACTACAAATATTAAATTTTCAAAAGTTATTCTGTCCTCTCGTCCAACGTAATTGCGTTTATTTCACAAGTTGTTAGGAAGTAGGTATCTTAAACTGAAATTCTTTCAAAAAATTGTTTCTCATTTAAAAGTGTCTTCTTAAACTCAAATTTGAATAACTGAATAAAAAACCACAAACGCTTAGGCTTAGGTGCTTATTTTTTTTTCTTAAGTATAGGTACTGGGCTACTTACTGGAAAGAAGTCAACATTTCTGGCGTAATTTTCTGTATTATAGGAGTAAGAGTTGAAACCAGCCATTGATTCTCACAGTCGCACATCCAAGGGTTTTGTTGCAAATTAATTGTAGTTAAACTTTCCCATCTGCTTACTAAATGACTTTCTATGTACCGTAAAGCATTATTTTTCAAAACCAACTGAAAACAGTAATTAGCATCACTTATGGCAGGGCAAAATGCACTTGAAAAAAAAAATACATACCACTTTCAAAGGAGGCCACAATTCACCTTCTTCGTCATGATTGCTAAGAGCACTGAAAGTATCCTTCGAAATTTTAACCAATTTTCGGTTATCGGAACAATAAAATTCTTCCAACAGAGGAAGTGTGCTCATAGAACGATTTTTTATGGCGATTAATTCGGGCATTTTCGATAAATGTAATATTCGTAGAAACGGTAGCACAGGGAAGTTTCTATTGAATCGTGAGCGTGAGTTGAATTATCTTCTTACTATATTTATACTGCAACGTAAGTTGAACGGACGTACATAACATCTTTTGCGTACTTACTGAATATATATGATCGGATTTCCACTCAAAGACAGCCATCTTAGAGAATGAGTGTTTTCCAATTGTATTGGTGTCTCGACAAATTTATTGTAAGATAGGTCTAAAACTTCTAAATATTTAGGTGCATGGAAAACATTTTCTGGCAAAATTTTCAAAGAGCTATTCGACAAATACAATTCCTGGAAAGTAATGATGAAAATTAATTTCTCACGACAAAGTATGAAATCCTGAATAATTATACTCACTTGAGTAAGACAAAACACGAAATTATATAGGTACCTATTTAATTTACAGCATAACTAAATGTACCAACCTTCAAGCGCGGCAAAGAAGACAGAGCATTAATCATTCCTTGACTGAGAACTTTCAGAGGATTTTTACTCAATATTAATTTCTCCAAATTCGGTAAATGTTCGAAAACTGCAGGATGTAATGTATGAATTAAGTTATTGCCTAGATTCAATTCTTTTAGGCAACGCAATGGTTCATACATATCCGGTAGGTAATTTCCCTGAAGAAAATAAAACAACCTTTATCAATTCAATGTACATACGAGTAGGATAGGTAGGATAGGGCCCTACCCATGATTATAGATTTTGCGCATTTTTTCTATTACCAATTTAATACTTCTCAAACACCAGTATGGTAAGGTGAGAAGAGTTACTACTTACTTTGAAAACATTTGGCATCAAACTATTCGATGTCAGGTAATTGTTACTCAAATCTAGCGTGCTTAAATTGTACAGATTTTTAAAAGCTGAATCATCAATAACAGTTAAAGAATTGAAGGAAAATGAAAGATGACCAACTTTTAATTGTGGTAATTTGTGTAAATGTATTATTGAATTATGCTCAAACAGTATTGTCGATTTGTTCCCATTTTTAAAATTATCTGGTACCACTGTAATAGTTTTATTCGAACAATCGAGAACATTTCCACTACAGTTACACAATGAACAAATACCTTCACTACATGAAAAATTGAATTTCAAACTGATCAAAATTAAATTAAATAATAAATATTTCATCATTTTGACGTTTAGTAGTCGCACGTGTTTTGAAGACTAGGTACATAAATTTAAGTTTTTTTACACTATTATCGAAATAGCTCTCTTGGTGTCTCTAAGCACTGCTAAGATTACTGTAATTCTCAATACATCACGAATGTGTTTGCTTCACCAGAGACTTTTAATTCAAATTTCACCGCACATTAAATTGATTAAACACAGATTGAAAAAAAATTGAAAGATCGTATGCAATACCGAACCAACATTAAAATGTACGCCTCGTAATTGTTACAATTGAACAGGTGTGTATTCAAAGCTCTTCTTATCAACAGATAATGAATTTTCACCCAATATTTTTCTGTACACACCTATGTCACTTTTGTAAAACAAATAACGATAATTTTGATTCATCTTTGATGAGTGGATATGACACGTTCTTCATTATCGTTACATCCGCTATTGCCTACTTACGAAACGAAATCATATGAACTATACTTGCCTAATAAATACTATAATTGGAGACTAGAATACTTTTTTTTACAACGAAACAAAATTTGAATAAGAACCACATTGAGAACATTTTTAATAAAAGCACAAACGCAAGTAACAAAAACATTAAAAAGTATAAAAATATCTATAAAAATCTTAATTTTTTAGGTGTATCACAATACATATGTACGCAAGTAAATATAATTTAAAGGAAACAACCCTGAAGTACGCTTAAATAATCGAATGATTACTCTTAAAATACCTATTTTAGAGGAACTACAAAATATAGTCTGCAAAGACCAATTAAAAATTTGTGCTTTAAAGCTTCTTATGCACTTTGGATGACATAACGTATTTGAACAGAATTAATGCATAGTAAGAACTACCAACTTTAAAATAACCATTAGAAAAAAAATTCAAACTCACTTCATACATGCAACAGTGGAATGCACACGAGCTGAGCTGCAAATTGCCTAGACGTTACGATTATGAAAATACAAACAAAATAATATCAAGATTTTTACAAAGAAAAGCCAACTGAGTTTACTCTGTTTGAACAGGATTTTTTTTAATATAAAAGTAAAAGTACCTACACAGCAGAAATTCATCACACCGGCATGAAAATTTGGCATCAGGTGATCTGATGTCATTCATACCAGCCATTAAAATACTTAATTATATGAGACAATTCCGTTTAAATTGGGTACATATAGAAAGCGAAAAATAAATAAGTAAATAAAAATCAACAATACCTACTTACTACAAAAAAAAGTAGATAAACAAAGCAACAAAAAAACACACACCGGATAGAAAACTCAAAACTGAATTCATGAATACCCAAGTAGCTAAAACACGATGATGAAATTCATTTTCAAAGTACTGATACGTCGAGGGAATGATTTAAATCGATACCAGGCGTAATCTTATTTTTCACAGAGAAGCCGCAATCCACTTTCTTCTTACAAACGTATTTATATACGTAGGTATCGGTACAAACATTCGATTATATAAATGCGCACAAATTGATAATTTTCACCATCAATCGTGCAATATATTTTTATCAATGTCGTTTTCTCCCATCAGTTGCAATATTAATTCATAAATTGGTTCGAAAACTTTACGATAACCCGCTTCGGTGAGCGTTAAATAATCTAACATATCGTGATGACTTACGGAACCATCATTTTGGTATAAGGTTTTCCCTGCACCAATCACTTCAACTTTTGGAAATGTTGACAACTTTTGTCGGACGAGATCATTTACAGAGTCGTTTTTTTCTCGAAGCGGGTTTGGAAATTGACCTCTTGGTAAAATTTCCTAAAGAAAGAAAAATCATCTAAAAATTTCAAAATGAAATTTGCCAAGTTATGAATTCTCAAACTGAAGTTGAAATAAAACTTACCAAAACAATGACATATACGTTTGGAAGCTTGTACTGTATTCCTTCCACAATTTTAACAATTCCTTCTGCAATGTCCAAAGCTTTATCGTTGATGTTGTACGTTCCGACATGAAGAACTACCACCTAGACCATGAATAATTACAAGCTATAACTTGTTATCGTCGACCAACTTTCCCCCTGAAACAATTCACTCACCTTCGGTTTGATGTGATCCAAAATTCCATCTTGTATTCTGTATAAAACGTTTTCGGTACAGTCGAAGGCGATACCTAAATTTAACGAATGCAGCGGCTCAAAAAGATCATTCCAAATAGGCCTCAGTTGCAAATCTTGAATGATCGTGTCGCCAATGAAGACCACATCAGGTTCCTTTTCTTTTGTTTCAGCTAATTGACAACTGTGCTATTTGTTCAACATGAAAAGTTTACGACGTTAACAAAATGATGATGGGCAATATAGTCTGATTGTTTAATCAACCACATTACGATTTAACATATGGAAATTAAAAAAAGCTAACCTGACTATTCCATCTACCGTCACCATCATTATCTATTGGCATCGTGGGGTTAATGCACTTATTCATAATGAGTTTCTTCAAACAACAAGGACTGATAAAATAGACTATTATTTCTCTTCAATACCCAGTCGTTTCAAATCCTACACAATACTTTTCCAAAATTTTCAGTCAGATTCCAATTCCTCAAAAAATATAGCATCTCATGAACGAACTTTCTACTACAAGTACACAAGCCAAACACAAGCATAACAACCACAAACCGCGTTTCCCTCCCCCCTTGTTTTCAGCTTTGCAGTTTTGCAGTGCCTGCAGGTTGCATGCCAGTTCTCAAAATTTGCCAACAACATGGCGTCTAACTGTTATCAGTAAGGTGAAAGTTGATTTGGAAGAAAACAAGTTTTTTCTTTTTTTTTAATCGTACAAATATCGATGCGAAAGCGAAATACAAGAAACTTTTCTAGTGGAAAGCAACACGTAGCAACACAACTGATTGCGAGAAGAAAAAACTTGAAAAACTTCAAAAAGGATTGGGTTATCAAAAATACGAAGTTCGATCGATTCGATTACGTAATATGGAAGTCGTGCCAAGAAAATTCAGTTTGGTCACGTCCAAAAATAGTCAATTTTTATTCATTTTTGAAAAAAAAGGATTTTGGAAAAAAAAACTCCAATTTGACTGTCATATTTTTAATACTTCTTTTAATTTTTTTATAACAGGCGCAAAAGCTTTCATATATCCTTGTTCAGTGAGATGTAAGAAATCGTACAGGTCCTTTCTATCGATACGACCGTCATACTGTAACAGAGTATCACCAGAGCAGATTACTGCCACCCTAGAATCATCCTTGAAACGTTGTGTAATAAGTTCATTCACATTTGCGTTTCGGTCCCTGAGAAGATTAGGAAATTCTCCACGAGGTAGAAGTCCCTGCACAAAAATAAATTTCAAGTTTAAGGAAGCTCAATGGATAGAAAAAAATCATCTTTGTGAATACCTAAAAATGTAAGGTCGATGTGTCTTATTGGAGACAGTAAACCACTTTTTCAGGGTATCCTTGTAGCAACTGGTAATTGTTTTAGTTTGAAAATTTTCATATATTCAACATGGTCTGATAGCGAATAAACCAAAAATTCCAAATTTGAACCGCCGCGAAGCAATATACACGGTGTCTCCAATTAAAAAGTCCACGGACACCGGGTGTCTATCGACTTTTTAATTGGAGACACCGTGTATATTGCTACGTGGCGGCTCAAATTTG
>FIZT01044827.1:0-10046 GCA_900065295.1 Paracoccus marginatus
AAAAAAAAAAAAAAAAAAAAACAAAAAAAAAAAAAAAAAAAAAAAAAAAAAAAACTCAAATAGTCGTAAAGTAATCGAAAAATTTGCCAATTTCGAATCACGGCGAATTTTTACGATCGAACGAAAAACACCGCAACATGCGGCCAACCAGGTAGGGATTTTTTTCGCCGAATCACCGACCGTGTGTGTCGGCCCCAGGGCGTTCAAATGACGGTGAAAATGTGCACGAGTCTAGGTTACGTAAGGCGGGGGGAATTTCGAGGAAAATCTGCGCGTGTTGAATGGAAATTCAGATCGTTAATTTCGAAGATGGATAAAAAAAATTGGCTGAGCGTCGTCGTAAAATATGTACGTACGTAAAGTCAATAGCGAACCTCGTATAGACGATGAAACAATCGATACAGATATTACGTACAGGAAAGCTCCACTGGCATCGTGCATTATACAAACGATTTAAACGCTGCGAGGGAAACCGGTTTATAGCGAGATGCTAAAGGGGAAGGCTTTTTTGTTATAATTTTTTTTAGTCGCGAGATGACGAAGCAGAGCGTGCAGAGGGGATCGGGAATTAAATCATTTTTATAAATACTTATAATTCACGTCGTGTACGAATTAAAGTTCTGCTCGAAGATATTACACGTCGAAACGCTAATTATCGACGCGATCTCTCGTAGACGGTGAAGAGGCGGGCGCGGACGCGGCAGCGACGACCGCAGTGTACCTTTATAGTAGACCAGAAAGACAGACGGACCTTGATCGGTAATAAATTTCAAGTTCGTCGTATATTATGTATTATAAAGTTGTTTCTTGTGCGGCTCGTTGCGTCGTCGTCTGCACCAGTGCCAGTGTGTTGAGTCGTGTGTTACATTGCGAATTCGGTTCGATGGAATGACGAAGGCGATGGACGATTTCCGCACCACGTACGTACGTCAGGAAGATTCGCGACGATCCGGTGTCACGGTGCCAAAAATTACGAAGGAGAGACGAGTAGGCAATGAAAACTAGAATTATAGACGCAGCAGCAGCATCAGCATTCAGCAGTAATCATTACGTATCGTGGCGAAAAAAAATTCGCGAACTACAAGGTTTCTCGACGCCGGCGTCGTCATCACCGTCATCTCGTCGCTGTGTGATGATGGCAGAGTCCTCGCTGCCAAAGATAGATTTTATTCTAGCCATGTCTAATCCATCGTATCGACAATGGCACGTACAAGTCGCTTATATGCATATTCAGGTACATTCATTCGATACCGTGCGAAATGCAGACCAATATAGTAAACGCAGACTGCGCGAGAACCAGCAAAGGACTCGCTATGCTACTCAACGTAACGCTGCTGCGAGCTCGACTACTATTTCGGTTAATTAATCATCGTGGTATACTGTAAGCCGTACCAGAACACCGGAGGGCCATGTTGCGAACCATTCGATACAAGCTACCCTCACGCTGCTGTAGTGTTTTCCAACCCTCCGCATGGGGGGTCGAGCGAAAAAAGAAACGCGACGCGGCGAACGAAACTGAAAGCAGTTTTTCGAGAACCGAATCGTTTTATCTTCGTAATTAAGGGCGAACGAATGGCTGTGCCAAGTCTATACGCGCGTACAGGAAATCCAAACGAGTACGGCGGCCACATTTAACCAACAAATTCAGCTTACGGTGGCGCGAAGGGTGAGACGTCGGCGTCGTTTCGCTATACTGCGTGGAATGTCGATTAAAAAACGATCTGTGTGACGTTTTTAGAGAGATAGGGAACACGAGGCCAGGCTGCCTCGTTTATTGAAAACGTCCTAAAGAGATTTTTCGAATCGCAAATGCGCTCACCGGGGTTACTTTACAGGGATGCTGGGGTTTATAATCGCAGAAAAGGGTTAACTGGCGTGGAATGGGCTGCGTTTTCGCCTTCGGGTTATTTGGGAGCTGAATGAAAGGAGGGGGCGGTTAAAAGGTGACGGTTGGCTTTGGAAAGAGATATGGTCGAGTTGTCGGGTTATTTGTGGTATTAGAATTATTTGAAAAACAAGTTTTGAATTTTTTTTCAATTTTTTGAATTTGTTACAAATAAATTTTAAAAATTTCAAAAAATTAATTTTTGGAAAAAAATTGATTCAGATGCTACATTAATTTTATTTTCATCTCAAAAATACCTTTTCAAGTAATTTTTTCCTTTTTAAATTTTCAGGGGTTCTCAAAATTGCCCCCACTTTATGATCAAAATTTGTTCAAGTATTTTCAAGTCAACAAAGATAATTTTTTATCAAATTCGAAACTTTTGGAACCTCTGAAATTGAAAAAAAAATAAATTCGTCCTGGGAACCACTGAAAATTGAAAAAAATGGATATCCAGCTCCCAGTTGATTTTAATCAAAATATCTTGAAAAATGATTTTTTTTCTAAACTTTTTTAAAAATTCGTCGCTAAAAATTGAGTCTCAATGAATTTATTTAGCAAAATTTTCCATGCCATTGGATGGAGATTAGAGCACAATTTGATGAAGCCACTAAATAAATTTTCCTAATCTTCGCTGTATCATTTATCTTTGAAAAAACTATCAAAATTTGACCCACCCTATTGACCATGGGCTTATTGCGATGTTCGAAATTGAACGATTTTCTATCCGCGATGTCACTATCCAGCTTAATATTATACGTATACGCGTACAATATATGAAATTACCAGATAACCTCGACCATCACCAACCCACATACGTAGGTCTAGTCTTGATTCTGTTTCTCTCTTTTTTCTTTAATCTGCGGCCACAGCCTAATGGTAATTATATTCGTGAGCCTGCGCCTGTGTGCGATACACATACATAACACAAGATGTTACATTGCTGTACAGACGTATAGACTTTTTTCGTAACGATTAAATTGCAGGGTATTGGAAACCTGCGCCTTGTTATTATGACAGATAGTCGTATTTGTATGCTAATATAGGCATACGTTTCTTCATCTCTTCAGTCTGCCACAGTTGGATCTCACAGAACTCAAATATACTCTGATACGACATGTAATAATCGTATTTCATCGACGTGATCTGACATCATTCTAAATAAGCCGAACCATACGTATCTACATGAAAAAAATCCAAATAATATTACCAAACCATTGTACTCATTACGATCGTTCGAAAAGGTCAGAAAAAAATCCCCCTGAAAAAATGTTGAAAAAGCCTACCAAAGGCTCTTTTCATCTCGCCAATATACCGTTATCGCATCGATCAAAGCGTCCATTTTTTGAAAACCCCAATTCTCTTGCGAGAAGTGCAGCTGGTACACGTATCACGTACCTATAAATTTATAATATGGACGCGGACGAGGCGTTGCTGTAATGTATGTATTTTCACCGAAGAATGAACGCATTTCCTTCTTGGTCGTGGTGTATTTGAACAGGTGTTAGACGTCGTCGTGTGTGTATTGTGTTCGAATATTTTTTCATTTTTCGTCCCTCTCCCCTGATCCCCGTGCCGTGGTCGTCTTTCCGCCGTTCGGTGGTACGATGGGTTTATTTACTAGAAAGGTGAATGAGTTGTCAGAAATTGTAGAAATATTCAGGTATTGAGTTCAGTTCGCACGTTCGTGTGTGCTGAGAGGTATGTTCAAGAGTCAAGATTTTTTTCATATGGCAACGAAGTTGACAAATTAGTGGGTCTTGGGGGGAGGGGGACATTTTCCACAAATCTGTATATTTTTACAAATTTTTCATTTAGTAAAAAAATTGCAAAATTTCCAAACTTTTGTAATTTTGTGTAATTACCGTAATTTTTGCGCGAATATGGTAATTACAGTGAGATGTAAGTTCACAATTTATCATTATTTTGTTGCGTGACAATTTTTAAAAAAATTTTAAATCGTTGCAATTTTTGATGAATTATTACGGTAATTACGGTAGTCATGGTAAAAATTACAGTATTCATGGTGAAAACTACAGTAATTGCGGTAAATTAGTAAAATTTTACCATTTTTCTATAAAGTTTGATTTTTGAAATTTTTTGTAAAATTTTTCAATTTCCACGATTTTACATAATTTTGCGTGATTACAAATTTTGAATGTGGTTATTATGGTGATTACGGTGAAATGATGTATGTATTTCACAATTTTTTGCATATTTGTTGTGGTTAAAATTTTTTCGTTTTTGAAAATTTTCATTTCAATTTTTTTCGTAGTAATTACGGTAAATCGACGTAATTATTGTAATTACCGTCTATGCGACGGTATTTCTTGGTAATTTGATCTTAAGTCGAGGTAATGAACCGTGCGATAGTAATTTTCTGGGTAATTACGACACCGAACTACACATTACACGATGCTTATGTCCGGGCAACTTGTACACGACGCGGACGGTCCGAGAATATGGTCGATATTGCTCACAGGAGTTTTTGTCGAGAGTGAAGAGAGACGTATAGACGTAGAGCACGAGCACACGATATCGGTTAATGAAGCGAAAGGGTCAAAGCCCTTTGGCTGGTCGACTATCGCTCTATGCACGGTTGTTTATTTTCACGTACGTATACGTCTCGCCGTTCCGCGCACCTCGCGTATTTGAAATAACGGAAACGCGAGTGTAATTTTTAGTTTTTTTTTTTTTTTTTTTTTTTTAAGCGAAAAAAAAAATACTGGTACGAAGTCGAAGAAAAAACTGCACCGTTTTTCGAATTTTTTTTTTTTTTTTTTTTTTTTTTTTTTTAAGCGAAAGAAAAAATACTGGTACGAAGTCGAAGCAAAAACTGCACCGTTTTTCGAATTACCATTACAAATATACTCGTTAATCGTGAAATTGGAAACGAAAATACAAATGAAAAGAATCGTTAGAGATGGTAAACTACTATTATTGTGTGGGAAAGAGCCATGTCCGGGGGTTAAGGGCGGGAGGAGGCGAACCTTCGACGCGAGTTCGACAAATATTGATGATGATGACGATGATGACGACGACGACGTCGGCGACGGCTAAATGGGAGTGTGTGTGGTACTACATATATGGTCTTTATCTGCGCACATCGATCTGAAGAAATGCCCAAAAAGCGTTCGGACGCGGATAAATTGGCGCTAATTGAGGAAAAAAATTAACGTCCGCGTGCGGCGTGGAGAAGACGCTGGCTGACGGTACGTCGTGTAGGAGCACCACTTATCGGCGCAGACGCGTGTGTGGTTTGGGAAAAAAAAGTTTATAGTCGTACGTAACGCACAACAAGTGGTTCGTATATAGAAGATGAAGATGAATTGGCGAGTTGTTAAAACAATCGAGGCGGAGGGGAGAGGAGAGACGATGACGGTCCCTTGCACGCATATTCGTGTATGAGCGTGGCGCGACTATAACGAGAAAGGTCTCGCAGTTCACAGCTCTCTCGGTCGAGATGACGGTGTGTGAGCGATGATTGTGTGATAAGTTGTGCACGCCATTTGATCGGTTACGTGTTGTGTTTGCATTGTACGTACGAACGAACGTAGGTATGTATCTATTTAGACGAATGATCGTGGTGGTAAACTGGAGCACGTTGCCCTGTATACGATGAGAGTGGCGAGAAACGAGACTACATAGAGATGCAATATTTTTAGATGTCTCGAAACGTTGTTTTAGCCCTCTCGAAAGGTATATTCGTGGCAAAGGGGAGAAAGGAGCGAATTTCAGTTCATTGTTCGGGTTAATTAAATCGCCCAGGTTGAAAAATAGTATGTACGATAACGACGACTGGTTTGCAGCTCGCGAGAGGCGGAGAGAGAGAAAGAGGTACTCGTTGGATTATTTTTTTTTGCAGCACGACGAAAACGAGTACGAATTGTTGCGAGAGACAGGAAGAGACAAGAGGCTGGATAAAAATTTGATGTAATACCGGCGTGTACGTGTTTATGCGTTTACTCCCCGGCTCGGCTGCTGCTGTCGTCGCCCGTCGAGAGCGTACTTGTAGCAAACAGGGGAAGGGGGTGCGAACGTAGTAAAAAGAGTACATTTAAACGTAGAATATTAGCCAGGATTTTGGCGACCAGTGAGCCTAAAATTGGCTGAAGGCCAATAATGCGGTGTCTATTTGTGTGCAAAACAAGGCCGATGTTATTTGGTATAACCTTCAGCCGGCCATCTACCTCTCCTCGGTGGTCATTTAGTTCGTTTTTTTTCCTTTCAATAATTTTTCCTTACTTCTCCTCGGTCGTCTCTTACGCGCGGTTGTCGATGAACTGCATAGTTGTGTATTCGAATCGGCGATAATTTACGTCCGAAGGTATTTTTACCTCTCGGCAGGGTTTACAAATTCAGATCATATAAAACGGAAGAATTCTTCGGCGGAATTTTCGCATCATTTCAACGAATTATCAATGCATTTTGTGCTACGAGTTGAAAAAAAACAACGCCGCGAGAGAGACAGACGGACAGAAAAGTGGAGATTTATTATACGTAGTATGTGTACCTACCTATGCGAAACCTGTTGTACCCTTTTGTGAGCGGTACACAGTGTACGTACGTACTACGTAGGTATATGTATATCGGATGGATCTACATAAAAGGGTGGAATGCTGCTCGTGCAAGCCTGTTCCTCAAAGCCCGCGATTAGAAAGTGTTCGTAGAGAGATGATCACGAACCCGATCCGGTGTTGGACCATTGTTCCAGGTTTCAAAAGTAACCTTTTTTTTTGCTGTTGGTCGGTTTAGTGTTTGGTCGTGTTTAGAGGTATTTTTGATCCGATTGAATTGTTGGAAGCGTGGAAAAAAATACGAATGTTGCGAGCTTCATTATCACTATCGTACTCCTTGTACTCGTTCGAAGAGTATTTTCGATATTTTGAGTGGAAATATCTCGATTGTGTTTTTTTTCTCTCGTCGTGGAAGCGTTGAAACGAGTCGACGATGATGAAATTATAACCTTTGCGAAAATATAGGCGTGCTTTTTAATTTTTTTTCCCTCGAGCTTTGTTAATGTTTCATTATCTCGAGGAAGACCTAAAACGAAACGAAATAGCAATTATCGCACGAGCGATTTCTTTAATGGTAACTTGGACGATTCGTTTAGTTTTCCAGTTAACTACACCGCGATTATTATTGCTTGCAGAGAAAGGGTGCGGAAGAGGTTTTGATATTTTCTTTTTTCTTCTTCGATTGTTTCGAATTACTTTTATCATTCGCAGTGGTTGTCGTTTCGATGTGGTGTAAAAAATTACGCGCGAGGCGAATGATGCGAAAATTTTTCATCGAAATTGATTTTTCTTTTATATTCGATCGTTAGAATGTTTCGGGTTGTTCAGATTTTTATTAGGGAGGGCAAAGGGAGAGATTTAGTTTTATGAATGAATAATATGGGGTCAGAGTTGAGAAATGGAAAATTCCTTATTTTTGATCGAACAAAAATAACACGATGGGTGGAAAATTATATAGGTACATTTCTTTGAATGGGGACCTACTTTGAGGAGTTATGACCCAACCCCCTCGAGTTACAGAGAGCTAAAAAAAAATTTTGGAGCATTCTCAACCTGTTAGGAAACTCTTACTCGAATTTAAGCGAAATCGAAGCAATTTTTTTTATTGGCCCGTGAACGCCGAATTTTCCACGAGAGAGTCGTGGAAAATGTGACATGTAACGGGGTCCAATTCGACGACCCTTCGGTTTTTGTTTTTCTAAATTTTTTCACAACGTTGCAGCTCCTCTAAGCTTTTGAAACTTCGATGATATGATCTGGTCTAAGTAACCCTCTTTTTTTTTTGAAAAATGGTGAATGTACCTTCGAAATTTGTTTGCAAAATGGTCTATGAAAGTTTTCAAAATGCCATAACTCGTCGAGAATCGCTCAAAAATTTTGGAAAAAAAATTTTGGGGTTCCGATGAGCCCCCAAAAATTTATTTTGAAAATCACGAAATCTTTATCTGCATTCAGTAAAAAAAAAAAACGAGAAAAATTGAAGGAAAAATATTTTGTCCCCTCAATAATTTTCTCTTCATGGTTGATCTCTTGAGGTGAGTTTTGTCGAAGTCTCTTATCAGGGTCCAAAACATCATTTTTACCCTAGATTTCATGATTTTTTATCGTTTGAATCGTCCCAACACTGTGAATATTGATCTGAGAAGAGATGCGCGTATAATTTTTTTTTGTAGCCATTTAAATTACCTAAAAATTACGTCATTAAACGATTTTGCTCATTTTCGATACTAAGGACGTATAGCTGTTGGAAAATGGTAAAAATAGATTTAAAAAATGCCGTGAACATCTAAATGACGTCTTTTATCTTTGAAATATACGGCAATTATTTAAAGGCAACCGAGGTCGATGCTGCGAACCCCTATCGTTCGACGAACTCGCCCAGTGCGTACGCGACGAGTGAAGCCAATAGCGCAGCGCGAGTGAAACGTACGTGAGACGTGTCTGGTTATTAAAACGGTAGCAGCTCTAGGAAAAGGTGTTAAGTTACAAATAAATTGATAACAGTTGTTCGTTCCATCGATTCGAGCTTCGGTGTCGATTACCATGTGCGCGTATGTGTACTTAATTTACATCAATAGGTATAGTTTGCTCGAAAAGTCGACGACGCGAAAGGGAAAAAAAGGTGATTTTTCAGTTCACGGTGATGGCGTTAATTAACCCGTCATAATGAGGAGGGAAAAGGTGCGCCGCCGCGACTACAAATAGGTTCGGTGGTAAGCGCCATGCCATATCCAGCGCCAATGCTATGTCATGCCTGCGATATGTACGATGTGTATAGGTAGTAGGTAGTACTCTGGGAAACGTCACACTCCAGCGAGCTCACACCGCATCATATACGTATTGAAAGACAGCGGCTTGTGGCACAGAGGTACAAATAAAGGCACCGCCGCCATGCCAGCCTATTCGTATGGTCGCGACTGAAGAGAAATCGTATTCGTAGCCACACCGCCGCTGATGCGAATTGAAAAATTTTTTCGCCAATGTTACACTTATCGACGACTAAATTGCATCATCGTCGCGTATCAGAGACGGCTGCGGCCACGCCGAGGCCGCGCTAACCGCTCTTATCAGCGGGTCAAAAGTAAATTTTCATGTTTTGTTTAAACTCGTCCGTCCGCCGCGCGTATGTACGCTGTAGATTGGCGTAAAAAACAGCTCGCACAGTCGATTCGAGTACGTATACCTATGTGTGCATAATTAGGCGTTTTATATTCGCAATGTAGTACGTGATTAGAATGGCAACGGCGCGGCGTGGTGGCTCGAGTGTGCGTGGCCTGGCCTTTTTTTTCACGCTGTGTTTTTTTTCTTTGAGAAGTGTCGTCAGCTGGGTTATGTAAATTTACTCTTCTCGAGTGAGGGTCCTTGGTTGCTGGGAATAGGGCTGGTGGTGGAATGAAGCGTCGAATGTGGGCCAGTGCTCGAGTCGAGGCGGACAGAAGGGGGTCGAATGTCAACGTGTGATGGGCTGGTAATATTTCACGTCTTCTTATGGTCATACTTTTGGTATCCCTGAAATTGCGAGCTGAATAGAGAAAAGAAAAATACATTTGATGAGCTCCTTCGGTTCAAATTTCCAAATTTGCCGAATTTAATAATCGTGCCCCAGTCTATGAATCAATCTCCTCTCTCCTCGGGAGTTCTCTCATTTGGGGGGGGGGGGGGGGGTTGAAAAATTGAGGTCCAAATTGGAATCTTGGAATTTTAATTTTTTGGGGGGGGGGGGGGGGGGCAGTTGAAAAATTGATGTCCAAATTGGAATCTTGGAATTTTAAATTTTTGAGTTATAACCAATCCTCCCTTCTTTGGGCATCTTGGAAGTACTTGATAAGAAATTTATAGTTGGAAAAAAATTGAAATTTTTTTTCAATTTTTTTTATTAACCACACTGTTGAAAAATGAATTTAATATTCAAGAAAATTGGAAAATTGATGGAACTCCACCTTGCGTAAATTTTTGTAATTTTTTTCAAAAAAAATGAAAAGTACCAATTATCAGAAATTTGAAAAAAAAAATGAAAATTGATCAATTTTGGTTCTTTGAAACAATCAATTTTTAGCCTTATTTGATGAAAAAACTTGCACTTTTTTCTTCGAGTTTTGATCATTTTTTCAACCCCCCCCCCCCCCCCCCCCCCCCCCCCCCCC
>FIZT01044851.1:4922-18447 GCA_900065295.1 Paracoccus marginatus
TTAGAAAGGCGGTCTCTCCAGCCTGCTGCCAACACATGATCCACCACTCGCCTATTTTCTTTTAAAAATCATTCCCTCGACGATTGAAACAGATCAAAAAAGAAAAAATATGTCTATGAATTTTGATTTATCCGCTTTTCATACGATACGACGTGATTATCAGCCAAGTACATATTACACACTTCGAAGGAACGACGATAAAAAAAAAAGAAAAAAAGAATACGACGCGAGAGGTTCGCCGCTACCAAAGTCATTTTCGTTATGGGTTTCATCAATTCATTTTTCTTTTGGCCGGAAAGGAAAAAGAAAAGAGAAAGGAAAAACCCATGTAGTCAATTTTCTCGCACTATTATCGCATCGTCGTAGTCGTCCAACATTTTTCATACAGTTGGCTCAACTACTACATGGGAAACAGACGCAAACTGTTTTTTACTCTTTCTTTTTTCATAACCGTTTATTAAATTATTCGATAATATCGAAGATAAGAGGGAAAGAGAAATGAGCAACCGCCGTCAAAGCAGCGTTATTATATTACTTGGGTAGTTTTTTTCCCCTTTTCAGTTTGCCTCCATGAAAAAGATCCACGTAGGTAAAGGTATCGCATTTTTTTTTTTTTTCAAGATAAGGTCTGCTCTTCAGACTATCTGCTAGCATTCAAAATCTTTCATTTTTCAAGGAAAAAAAACAAGGGAAGGGAAAGGAAAGGAAAGGAAAGGAAAGGAAAGAAAATGAGTATTGATTGATTCTAGCTACGTAAAATATCAAAATCACAATATGTAACGTTTACAGAATTTTTTGGAGAAAATTGAGAAATAACAAGCGGCACCAAAATGCTGCAAAATGGTGAAAAAATAACAAATGTTCGAAAAATTTTGTTAAGCTGATAAATTTTGAAAAATTGTAAAAATTCTTGAAAATTGAAAAATTGATAGGTTGGAAAAAGCTGATGAATTCTGGAGAATTCATAAATTTCAAATTGCCAAATCAGGGAAAATTGAAAAATTGAAAATTTTTTAATAAATTAATGAGCTTGAAAAAGTTGACCAATTTATGAGAAATTGCTTAATTTTGAAAAATGGATAACTTTTAAAAATTTGACAAATAATAGAAAACTGAAAAATCAACTGATTTTAATGAATTGATCAGCTGGAAAAAGTTGACAAATTTTGAAACATTGAGAAATTTTGAGAAACGAAACTGAAAAATTGACAAATTTTAAAAATTAAAAAAAATTTTAAAAATTAAATTTTTTTTTTTTTAAATGATGAAAAATTGAAAAACTTTGGAAAATAAAATTTTTTTTAAAATTGAGAAACTTTGAAAATTTGAAAAAAATGAAAAATTATTTGAAATTAAAAAAGTTTGAAAAATTTTAAAAAGTGACAAATTTTAAAAAATTGAAAAATTGACAAATTTTGAATTTTTGACCAATTTTAAAAAATTGACTCAATTAATAAGTTTGAAAAATGAGGCAAATTCTAGGAAATTCGAACATTCAAAAATTTTGATAGCCAAATTAATAAGTTTGCAAATTCTAAAAACTCAAAAAAATTGGAATAGAGGAAACTATAAAAAACTGACGTATTTAGACGAATTTTGACGTGGGCTACCTGCTGCAGAATAAATAAAAAGAAACAAGAAACAAGAAAACGGCCGAAAATAGCAGAAACATGAAATGTAACGAAATCAAAAACTATAAAAATTTCCCAATCACTAAAGAGGGGTAAAAATCATTACAATTTTTCAAACATAATTTTGGCAAAAATAATTTCTCAATTTTTTACAACTCAATCTTCAAACCGATCCAATTTTCAGGTTCACTATTCTACATTGTTATTATTAGCGAGAGCTAAAATTAGCGCATCCTGAACCTACTGTAGTTTTCAGCCGCCGACAAAATTAAATCCAACAAATACGTAAATTAAAGCTCAAAGTAATTCTAATAATTTCAAGCAATCTGGCCGCGGTGGCTGCGTCGGCTCCGCGCTCTCGCACCGTCGTCCCGGCGACTTGGCTGCCGTTAATTCGAAAACTTTGTAACAAAGTTCATTAAACATAGCTGCTGGTAAGTTCTAAAAGTGATTTCTTTTAAAATTTTAAACGTTTCTAAAAGCTGCCCAGAAGAATATAAAAATAAAAAGAGAAAAAGAAAATGTAAAATATGCTGCCTTTTAAACTGAATAAAACAACTTCAAGGATAACTTTCCTTATAAATCAGACCCCCGAGTAATAAAAATAAAAACGGAAGACCACTGGCGGAAGAAATTAAGAACAGTACCACGTGCGAGTCATTTCCTCGTAATTTTTTTCTCTTTTTCGTACATTTCTGCGAGCTGCTATAGTTAGGTGGGTCTGGGTAAGTGGGTATGTGTTGCGTTACTCGCGCGATGCGACGACGTCGCGTCGTCGTTGCACTTGCATAGTATTATAACGAGCTCGGCGTAGCGCCACTCCACCTCACCTCACCTCTAGCTCCATATTAAATTCGAAAATAATTGAAAATTTTAAATAGTAATTTCGTTACAGTTTCCCGAGTTTTGTCGCTTTCTTCGCGGTGCGCGGTGTATTATGGATAATTTTTATGCGCGGGAGGTTTTTTTTTTTATTACCTAACCGAGATGCATACCTGGTTTTAATTTTTTTAATTACATTTTTATTATTATTACTTTTCTCTTTTTTTGTTATTTCTTTTTTTTTTTTATTAAATCGGAGTAATTTTCATCGAATTGGGAATTGGTTTTATACCGGTGGGAGGGGGTAAGACCTATCCATAATTTATACTGGTTTTACTTGCACTAAGAGTTTTGAAGGAAAAAGCACACAAAAGCGTTTACAAAGGTGAAGAAAAAATTCCCAATTTTTTTTCATCCCTATCACATCGAACGTGGGCGAAACCTATACGCGTACGAATACACGACTTTTTCACAAACACTGCAAAGGATTTTTTTTCACTCTGCGAAATAAATTTTTCTTCGTCGTGTCGTCGTGGAGAAAAATTAGAGGCTTTTCAATCCCGCGTCAAATCCGAAAGCACATTTTTTAAAATCACGTAGCGAGCGTTAAAGGTTCGCAAAAGTCACCAGTTTTATTCGTATCATTGTAAAGTTTCAAGGTTAAATACAGCCACAGCAGCCGTAGGCAGCGTATTAGTGAGTAATTACAGCGTCGTATTTCTGTTTTATTTAGAAGCAGATAGAAACCGTTTTCGTGTTTCGAACAATTTATATTCCGACTAACTCTCGAATTCTCAATTATGCATTTCGAACATAGCTGTTTCTTTTTCTCTCTTTTTTTTTTGAAAATTTGAAAATTTAATTATATAAAGCTAGCGAAATAAAAACGAGTATGGAATAAATAAATGCGGTAGACAGATTCATATCTTTGATCGAGACTCTGTTACATTATTCATCATAAGAGCGGCAAAAGCGTAAAGAACTGCAGCTAGTGCTAGTGCAGCTAGGTAAAATAAAATTTATCATTTGTTCGAAATCAAAAATATAAAAACGTAAATTCATAAGTTAATTCAAAATTTAATTCAAAATGACCGCGTGAGAAATGAAAAAAAGAAAAAATATAGAATAGATGTTCAATTCTATTGAATTTGGCAAAAACAAAAAAAAAACAGTGAATAAAAAAAAATGACAAGAAGAAAACGATTTTGGTAACTCCGCGCAGATACATCACACTTCTCACGGCGTTCTCGTGGAAATCACTTCGTACACGGGGTAAGAAAAAATACAACGTTTTTTATAAAAATAAAAAAATTGAAAATTTTTGTGAGAATGGCAAATTCTGTAAAAATTGAAATTTTTTCAATGATGGAAAATTCTGTAAAAAATAGAAAATTCTGTAAAAATGGAAAATTTTGTAAAAATGAAAAATTTGCAGGATAATAAAAATTTTGTAAGAATGAAAAATTCTGTAAAATTTGAAAAACGTTGGAAAAATAGAAAATTCTGTAAAAATGTAAAATTTTTCAGAAATAACAAATTTTGCAAAAATAAAAAATTTTGAGGAAATAGAAAATTCTGTAAAAATTGAAAATTTGGAAAATTTTTGTAAAAAAGGGAAATTTTGTTAAAAAAAAAAAAATTGTAAAAGTGGAAAATTCTGTAAAAATGAAATTTTTTGAAATTTTGTAAAAAATAAAAAAATGGAAAATTTCTCAGAAATAAAAAATTAATTAAAAACTCTTTAAAAACTCGAAACTGTGAAAGAACTAGAAAATCCAGCACTAAAAAAATGAAACCCCCCTCACCTTTTATTCCAAAAAAATTATTCAATCCTCTTATTAACATCTCAACCCAAGCTCGACACTTTGTTCATTGAAAAAAAAATAGATCCGCTCGTGTCATTTCTGATGCAGAATAAAATAAGTTGACTACACCAAATGAAGGGAGAGGGTTACCACACAAATGATTTTTATAAACCAAACACGTACAAGACACAAGTACATACATAATTTTGAACTTTAGAACCGCGAAAACCTTGCGAGATAATTTTAACGTAAAAGTGGTATGTACTTTGTTGGCTGACTGAGTATTTTCTGTACCTACACTTTTGTTTGGCAAATTCTTGCCAATTTTTGTCGGCGTGGCTGTGTCAAGTAAATGAACAAACGATAAAAGGTAGGTAAATGAAAATTGGATGTTGCTTCTTGGCAGCATTACGAGCTGTAAATTTAACGCCATTTCGAAGAATTCGTCGCCTATCATCGGTACCATACACCATTCGACTACGTATACCGAGGTCTGCATACGACTGAGAACAATTTCGCATCTTGGTTTATTACATACGCGTCGAGGAAGCGATAGTGTACGTACTCGAGTAACGTGTTTTTTTTTCTGCGGTGCGACGAGGCCGTAAACAAAACACAAACACCACCGTTGCAGAATCTTGGATTACGTTACTCGGTACGGTACGGTGCGGTACGGCATGGCGTGGTATGTGTACCACGCGTAACGTACCTACGTACAATAATGCAAATCAAATGGTTGCGCAACGTCGAGCCACCCCATTGCCCCTCGCCTCCATCTTTGATTTACGTACCAGTTATGAAACTGACGTGTTATTGGCGCGTGTTTTACGAAACACTGCGAACAGCTTGTTTTTGTTGGTTTCCAGCTTCAGCAGCTGAACCGAGCTCGAGATGACGCATACGCAAAAAACCTCCTTCGTATGGACGCGTATTTCATAAAGACGAGAAAGTGCTGATAAAAAAATTCTCTCGAGTTGAGCCCATTTAGTCTTTTGAAATGGGCGCGTAAATTTCAATTAATAATTTTTGCCAGCCATTACGACGAACGTGGGAGAATTTTTTCATCCTTTTCAGCGTCTTGAGATGAAAAAAAAAAAAAAAATGCAAAGTAGCGCGATTAAAATCTGCGCCGAAAATCTCTCAAAATTTCGCGCGATTTAAAAGCTAAACGCAGACAAGGGCATTCTTCGGTATAACATTAAGTCGATTGCAGTTATACGGTGTGTGTGTGTGTGTTATCATAATACCTCTCAGTCTGCCTTCGAGGAACCAAACAGTCAACTTGTTCGGCACATACGCGAATACCCGACCTAGCCACCTCTTTGACGGAACTAGAAATGCGCAATTTATTAAGCAAACGTGTCAAACATCCGCGATATATACGTATATTAGGTGTACGTTTCGCTGGCGGTGGTAAATTTACGTAGCTCCGTAATACGCTCAGATTATGCAACGTTTCGAGCAAGCAAACCGTATAGTCGAAGAAACCGCATAAGCTTCCGTATTACAGCGACTGCATCTGCAGCTGCAACGTCGCGTCGCCTCGTTTCGAAAACGAATGCTGCAAGGAGATTATGCAACTTCTACTTCTCGAGCACTTTTGTCGAACAAACTGCATAAGTTTTCTACTAAACAAGGATAATTTACAAGGAAAATTTGTTTGTGTTTCTTTCGCCCACTCTCTGCACCCCGCCCGCCCCGTACTCGTTTGTTGTTTCTCGTAACGGAAAGTTAACCTGAAACTCGTTTACCAGGGAGCAAAGATCATTTGGGAAGGATTTTATTCTTTTTTGCTCTTTTCGCAAGACGACAAATAAAATGGCGCTTCGCAAACTCGAATCGTCAAGTTTTCACGAGTCGCTGGCTACAGCTAGACGTATACCTACGCTTGCACAATTCAATTCATAAGCCAGCATCATGAACATACGTACCTACAGGTATATACTGCATGAACGAGTATACTAATGGCAGAATATTTGAGAAAAATCATCGGTCGGGTAAGTTTGCAAAGTGAATGGAGGCAGTATAAAACGAAGAATTAGAATGTAACGCTTAGTACGAGAGTTGGTATCTTATAAACACAACGCACACGTGAAATAGAGCAACGATATAGAATATAACTTGGTATCGCGTATAGTATACGTTGTGCCTTCGATTCCCACGAGAATGCGGATAAGCAGGCGTACAGGAAAAAACTTCTCTAAATAAAGTTTCGCAATTTGTCATAAAAAAAAAAGACGAAGACGAAGAAGAAGAAAAAGAAGAGAAAAACAACGAGAAGAAGAAGATCCGACCACTGCAAAAAGTAATGGATCGGTAAAATAGACGCAGACTCGAAAAACGATTCGTTAACGTGGAATTTGTTTATCAAGTTAGCCGAGCGAGCAGCTCCGACTCGAGCAACGAAACCATAAAGTTTCTTCAACGTTTCAACGTATCTACGACTCTACGTATATACCTTGTACTACACACGCGGCAGCAAGAGAAAAAAAAACGAGGAAAGGAAGAGAGAAAACACTCCGTCAGAGCCAGCCCAGCGCTATCGCGAACTGCCAAAATATGCTCCTTAAAACTTAAAAGACTGCCGGTTTTCGCCCCCACTCGCTGCAGCAGAATCTGTACCACAGCTCGCGAATAAACGTGTAATTCAAACGACGCTTCGGCCAAATTTCCTGATATAAAGACACTTGTTGAACAATGAGACGGCTATTAGTTTTCCCATAACGACCAGCGGAACCACCGCTGCCTTTGCTGGTGAACTCGGTTGATCTTATGTTGGCGGTGGAGAGCTGGCAGGAAACGTGGCAGTGCGGAGTGGCGGCGCGGCGATGAGAAATCGGCGAGGCGGTGGCGCTAGATAAATATTTTTCTATAATTTAACTCCTTCCGCCGAAAGTTATAAATTTTCGCCAAGTCGAAAGATTTGCGGCGATTAAGCGAACCCAATTCCTACAACAACATTATAGGTAGGTAAGGTACTGAGTATAGTATACCAACATTTTCAACGTAAGTACGTTTAGTTACTTTACGTCGCGTCGATTAGATCAATAATCGGTACTCAGATTAATGGTAAGACCGAGCATTCGCCTGGTTGAAAAGTTTCTCTTTCAGTGCGACTTTCGTAATTACGTATGAAGTTAACCGCGTTTATACATCTACACAAGTTTCTGATAGGGATACCGTACGAAAATAAAAATTTAAAAAAATAAAAAAGCTACACCCAGCAGCAAAACAACGCCACGTAATTCATAAAACTAACGAAGCTCTCATGTTTTTCGACTAATGTTCCTATAAATCGACTAAATTGCAAATTTCCTCGCCAAGCTTCGTTAATTTTTCGCTATGCTAAATCGCACGTATAAATGTATATTGTAGGTATATACGCTACTCTAGTGCAATGGTATCTGTTCAGTTTTACCAGAAAACGCGTTAGGAGTAATTAAAAACTGCAATTAACACGTTCGTTTAGTGAAAAATGTTTTCAAATTTCTGTACCTAAATATCCACTCGCACGTCCTTCCAGTTACCACATCAAGTATCTTGATATACACAATCGACTTACTCATTAATGCATAAATACTTCGTAATTAAAACGAGAAAAATGCCCTAGTTCCATTTTGTCGCCAAAAGATACATATTTCTTCTTTTAATTTTTTCAATCTTCCTCTCAAAAAAACTAGAAAATATTTTCTTTTTGAAAAAATTAATAAATAAATAAATAGATAAAATACAAAATGTCGAAAAAAATTTTAATGAGCCCCAGCCCCCAACTAATAATAATGACTTGATGACCATTTTCAGCGTTCATCCAAAATTTAAATCAGGTCGTACTTAATGAAAAAAATAAATAAATAATAGTGAAAAAATTGAGGAATTTGGGTGAAATTTATTTTGTAAAAATTTGGCATTACATGGAGGAAAAAATCGGGTTTTCAAACATTTGATTATCCCTCCTCCTCCCCACAAAAACATCCCAAAAAATTTGAATATCTTGAGCTCAAAAAAAGTAAAACTGGAGTATTCTTGAGATAATATAGGAATCTCAAAAAATTTGGATTTCCTCATGGCAAGATTCGTACGAATTATCAATCTCAACAGTTATATTCAATTTTTAATTTTTGTTTTCAAATGTCGTTTCACCAATTTTAAAGCTCTGATTATTCAAAAAAATTGGAAAATATTTTACTGAGAAATTTACTAAAACGAATGATAATTTTTTAAAAACTATTTCGCACTTTTTATCCATTTTTGGGAGCTTTCAACTGTTTTGAATTTTTTTCTGCAATTTTTCGCATTTTTGATAAATTCTAATTTAATGTTTTTAATTTTTTTTCCTGCAATCACGTCGACGAATTTGATAATTTTTACCACATTTTCAAAGCAGTGCATAATGACGAGTTGACATTAGAAATTCAACCTCAGAACAGTACTTGAGCAGCTCAAAATTGACGCATAATTTGAAATCCGCACGATCCGCAGCTTTCCTTTTGTACCAGTCGAATAAATTGCTGTTAATACACGCACACATAACGTCGTTTCGCGCCTTCCTCGCCCATATCGCAGCGAATGCATTCGGCCATATTAAAAATTCCATTTGATACTCGATCGTAAACTGGGCCGTAAAACTGCTCGACACTTCCCATCGTCTCAGCGTAAACGTACCATACCATAAGAAGGAAAAGACAGCAGCAAAACTCGATAACATGTAGAATTTTAATTTAAAAACAAGCGTCGCCGTCGTCGTAAGTCGAGGTCGAGACAGACGTTTCGAGGAAGCCACGCAGCATCCGAGAGAAGGACAAATCAAACGCTTAATTCGCGCATTACGCCGCGTCGCAAATCTCGCACAGCTGTAATTATTTTCCAGCGAGTTTTCAATTTCAATTTCAGTTTAAATTTAAACTCGTCGAAGGAATTTCGCGGCGTACTGGTATTTGGCATTCTGGCGCGGTATCGATATCAGCCGCCGCCGCCGCTGCGGCGCGAATTCTTTAATGGAAACTTTGGCGAATTGACTGAGATTATTCAATCAGCCACGCCAAGCCGGAAATCTCATTAAGTAATCAAAACATGTGAGAAATTCGAGCGATAGCGTAGATTAAGATATTCCAAAAGTATGCGAGACGCGCAAGCTGCATAGTAAACTTTTTGGCTTGAGATTTACATGCTCGGCTCGTCGTCTCGCTGCAAAAAGAAACACAAACGAAGTCGTACATCTAAAGAGATGGGATTATTCTACGTACAGTTGGGTGCTATAACTTAGCAACAAGTCATTCATCAATTTACAGCAAGGAATAAACAGATCGAAAAACCACATGATCCGAATCTTGGATTTTTATCGGATTTTTAGCAGATCTCGTATCTCGTCGTATTTTTATTCGATTTTTTCATCAGCAGATAACGGATTTTAAGTCATGGATCTTGATCCAATTTTTCAACATCTTTGCGATGGGTTGCTCGGAGTGTGCTTAACCAACCACAGATGGATAGAGTAAGTCAATGAAAAGGGTGCTACGTTGCCGAAAATTGATTTTCAAAATACCCTAGAATGTAATAAATAAAGCAGTTTTTTGGACCATCTACCTGACAAGGGGTTGCTCAGAGTGGACTCAAACTACTACAGATGGATTGGATAGAGTATGACCCTGAAATGGCATAAATAATGGCATCTCTCGTCACATCCACCAGGTGAGAGGTTCCTCGAAGTGGACTCAAGCTACCATTGATGGATAGAATAAGTCAAGGAGAAGGGTACTACGTTGCCAAAAATCACGTATTCAAAATACCCTGTCACACCCACCTACCTGGTAAGGAGTTTCTCAGAGTAGACTCCAACAACCACAGATGGATAGAGTGAGTCAAGGGGAAGGGAGCTACGTTGCCGAAAATCAGTATTCAAAATACCTCAAAATTCGATAGATTCTGAATCAATTTTGTATCCCATTTTTCAAAGCATCCTGGATCTTGGGTCTTTAATTTGGTTTTTTGGTAAATCTTGTGTACATCTTGGATCTTGGACTCGGATTCGATTTACCTTGGGTTCTGTCCAGCTCCGACTCACAAACATGGCTAAAATTCGCAGGAATTTCCCTCCTTGTCAAACCTATACCCAAAATCCCCTTCAGCAGGAAATTAATAACCATCGAACGATGGCAAATTGACAAACACGTCTATAAAGTCAACAAATAACTCTGCGAGAATAAAACGCGAATACGCAATTACTCGTCGCGCTCAACAAGGGAAAAAAGTGAAATAATCCGAGTCGAGTAAATACCAAATGAAGGCGCGTGTACCTTAGTTGCTTTTGAAAAGAACTCGCACTCTCGAACCTACGTACATAAGTAGCTAGAGCTATACAGAGGGGCAAAAAAGTAAAAGAAAAAGAGAAAAAAATGCGAGACCGAACTATATTAAATTGAGCTTGGCAACGTCTTGGCGTAAAAAAATTCTACAACATGGAATAAAAAAGATTTACGAGTTCATGGCACATCTGAGTTGCTAATCTCGTATTGTTTTTTCCCTTCGCGCTCGTTAAATTGTACACAATAGCGAATACCGAAAACCGAGCAACTTTTCCTCTTTGAAGTAACGTTTAAACGTAATTTTCGCGTATACCAACAACGCTTGGCTGAGATAAAATCTTCCTTCTCCGGCGTATTCGTACGAGTGAGCATCGGTGATTCGAATACACACGTTTGTTGTTTTTTTTTTGTCTTCTTTCGTAAATACTCGTGCGCGGCGATACGATGCAAACAACAAAGCTACGTAAAAGAGGTACTACGTGTCGTATATACTTAGGTATAAAGTACTATATATGTAGATAGGTACTAGGTAGGTTAGCAGAGTACTTAAAACGGTATATTATATCCTTTTATATCAGAATTATTTAAGGCTATACCTGTATACTATTTCTCTTTCGCATACTAAAAAAAGAAACAATTCTTATTTGATTTGAAATGAAATTCGCTCCAGGAAATCAAATTTTTTACTCTCTAATCAATTTATATAACACAGTGAAAGCTAACGGAATCGCGAATTTAATTACGACCAGAGAAAGTACAATCGATGACAATTTTCAAGATCAATTCACCTTCAGCCGAGTAAAATGCCATAAAATAAAACATTCTAAGCTTGCGAGAGAGAGAGAGAGAGAGAGAGAGAGAAAAAAAAGAAAACACCCAAACGCGAGCTGCGAGGTAAACACGACACAGAGAGAAAGAAAAAAGCTTCGAACGTCGACAAATTACCGCAAAGATAACCGCATTATAGCGCGCGAAGAATTACGATTTTCATTATTTACGAGAGTATTCTATTTTTTATTTTGCCGCTCTACGCTTTATTCTACAAAATACGCTGCCTGGTGCTAAAAACTCGTGTGATTTCATTAAGAAAATGGAATTAAAATTACGAATGGAGAAAATTCCGGGCGGGCGTACCGCCCAACGTCACTTCGCGTACAGTCGATGCCTCTCCATAAACGGCGAAATGGTACACCGCAACAGTGAAGGCAACAACGAGAGGGCTCAGGCAGTGAATCGCAGCCAGTATAACAACATTTCAAGAAAAACAAAATTCCGGCTGTATTATATGCAAATAAAAAAGCGCAACATAAAAACTTCTCCCACCACCAACAACAACAACAACAACAACAACAACAGCAACGACGGCGACTATACGTAAAGGCAAAATGAGAGCATCGTATATAGTATACGAGGCGGTGCAACGGGCGTTTTAAATTAATTAAAACCGATTTAGTTGCACCGTCTCCTCGTGCGCAGCGCCTCGTCATCCTTCAACAAATTTAAAAAAAAAAAAAAAAAAAAAAAAAAAAAAAAAAACAAAAAAAAAAAAAAAAAAAAAAAAAACACTAAAAAGCTAAAAAGCTAGCAGCTAACCCGACGCGATACAATAAAATAGCGCGCGAACGAAGAAAAATGGTCGATTTTTATCAGTATCGCCTTTCGCGCGCGCCAAAGAGCGAAGGGGGCCGGGGCCGGGCCGCATCCCGACGGAGTCATTATTTTCATTATCAGCTGTTATCAGAAGGGTCATTTTTCAAAATGAGCGAGACCCCGGGGCGCGGTACGCGGATTTAGTGTAACGGTCCGTGTAAACAATTTCAGGTGTACGACGTCGGTTAATTTCGCAAAACTGCGAGAATAAGCGCCGTAAAGGGGCGACTTTAACAACACTCGTAGGACTAGCTCGATGCTGCTGAGGCGCGAATCGAATTTCAACCTGTTTTCAAAAACTTGCAAGATTTATAAATAGGTAACGCACGCACCTTCTCTGTCCCGCAATTCGCATTCCGCCCACGCCACTCTACCTACCACGAAACGCGAGCGAAAAAAAAAAGAAAAAAGCTAACCACGTTATTTATGAACGCTGGGGAGTTCTCGATGCGAGCTGTGCTCTCTACTAGACGAATTGCATTTTATTGCACGTGAATCCGAGTCTATATTATTTCATTAAGTTTTCCATTCGTTCCAGCTTCGTTCTTCGTTTCTCTATTTTTTTTCCTTTTTATGGTAGGTAGCATGATACAACACCTAAGTGTAACGAAAAGTGTAAAAGTCTTCTCGTCTTGTTTCATTCCTAACTAATAAAATATCTCGTTAATCGTACAAACTACACCTGCGAGCTTGGTCAGTAAACAATTTTTCATTTTTGCGCGTTTATAGTAACACACTCTCCACGCCCTCCCCCCAAGCAAGCAGTTTAAAGGTTTGATCAACTTAAAATAAATTAATAGGTATGTATCTAACAAAAAAATTGCTGAATTCTGAAAAACTGAACTAAGAAATTGTAAAATAATTATAAAAAATGAATAAACTTTGAAGAAATTACAAAAAATGACAAATTTTGGAAGATTTGCAAAATGAGAAAAAATTACAATTTTAATAAATTAAGAGAAAATGGTAAACTCTTTAAAAGTGATAAAATTAGAAGAAATAACAAATTTTGGAAAATTTAAAACTTTTAAAGAATTGACAAATTTTGGAAAATTGGCAAATTTTGGAGAATTTGCGAATTTTGTAGGATTGCCAAATTTTAAAAAATTGACAAGTTTTGGAAAATTTACGAATTTTGGAAAATAAACAAATTTGGGAAAATTGAAAATTTCTAAAGAATTGACAAAGGGTACCGGCGCATAAGATAGGTGGAAATGCCCCAGGGCTGAAAACCCCAAGGTAAAAATTTCAGCCCCCTACCCCTCCCCTACCCCTAGTTATGGGGCAAAACGTTATTTTTTTCTACTTTCTCATT
>FIZT01044854.1:0-14534 GCA_900065295.1 Paracoccus marginatus
CCCCCCTAGATTGGTGCCACTCCATGAGAAAACCCCCCACAAAAATTTTGGGCCCAATCGGTTCACCCCTCCCCTCGCACCGTGACCATCTTTGACCAGGTTACGCTTGTCCAGTACACATGTGAAAAATTGAAATGTGTCCATTTGACCATTTTCTGATTTTTCCACAGGGAAGCCCTAACCAATACCTTCAATATGCGCTACATGCATTTCGTTGAAACTGGGCGGTTAGTTTTCAAATGAAAAATCTGACAAAAAACTTGAGAAAATCGTCTTTTTCAGGAACCACTTACGCTCCTATAAGACAAGATCAAACTCATTATTGCGGAGTCTTCTTGAGGTCTAAATTGAAATATTCAAGTTTTAAGCCCCTAACTTGAAAATTACGTGGGGCCCTTTTTTCACCCGGGGAGGGGGGTGGGCGGGCAAAAGGTCAGGGAGTAAAAAAAAATGAAACTGAGATCAATCACTAGATACATTCATTTGTCATGAAGATATTTGTAAGTACCCTTCTTAGCTCATCTCCACTCCCTTCCAGGTCCCATGATGTGGATTTCTCTGTCATTTTGTTGTCATTCACTAGGTAATCTGGTAATATAGCCAACCAAACCACCCAGGAGGCCAATTTTTGATAGGTGCAATGAATTGATGCTGTAGATGACTGTATTTTTTGGGAGTTTTGAGTTTTTGACTTCATTCAACCTCAGTATAAAGGGAGGGGCAAATGGTTGATTTTTGTCGATTTTCATTGTTTTTTAAACCTCGATGTTGTGAGCACCAATTGTTTGATCAAGTTGAATAAGTGCGCCAGGAGCAGCACCAGCCTTATTCCAAATACCAGTACGAGGTAAAATTAAGCCAGAAAACAATACCCTCCTGTTTCTCAAACGGATTAGAAAGTTATGAGGAACATTTCGTAGCACGTCTTACGCGATTGTAATCTGCAGTTGGGTTTATTTCTTTGTATTTTTGGCTCAAATATTTCGGCCAGTTTCCCTTTTCACCCGCCACAACACCGTCCATTCACACATCGAGCAAGAAAAAATAAAAGAAAAAAAGCAAAAGAAAGGGAAAGGCGAACGATAGCGTAAAGATACCTACTATTCGTTCTCTCAGCGGCATGTTTAATATAATGGCTAGTCGGGCTATACACGGTGCAGCAGGATCGAGCGGTAAAATAAATTTCCATAATATTACGGTTCGCCGAGAGTACATTTAATTAAGTAATTTTAAATGCTTAACCAGTTTTCTTTTCATTGAGCTCGAGAAGAATTTTTAAAGGGGGCAATGAATCGTTACCGTTACGTTTGTACGCTTTTCGCCTTTCGACTTGCGGAAGGCGCGGTACGGCAGAGACGCTCGCAACTCCCTCGTCGAGTATAAAAGAAAATCTAAATTTTAGAGCGGTTTTCAACACACACACACAACGGAGAGGCGTCCACCTCCACGCCCATCCCACCTCATATGTATACAAACGATGCGAGTAGGTATATGGTAAAGGGTTACGTATACGTACGTACTCACTTACGTATCGCACACGTACAACAGAGCAAGACGATACGGTGCAGCGTAGGTACTTCATTGATTAAAATAACTTACCCCATTATCGTCGCGTAAGGTATTTTATGTGTTAACTTCTTGTATACTCGCTGTTATATGAACCATACATAAAACTGTTTAGATAATGTCTTTTTCTTTCATAAATTAAGCCCTGCGCTAGGCCCTCTTCTCGCACCCTCTCTTCGGTTGCTTTTCGTTTTCGCGCACTCGACACACAACCGAGCACTTTTTGTTTCCTTAATCTAATTTGGTTTTCGCAAAGCACCGCAGTTCGGTTTCTTTTACACTCCCCTCCCCCCCCCCAACTCTTCGTTCGAAATTCTTTCGCTGCTTCTGTCACCATATTAAAAAAAAAAACAAATCGAAACGATTAGGCAATATTTACATAATTAGCAAATGTTGAAAATATCACAAAATTCTTCCTAATTAGCTCTATACCACTCTCAAACTCGATTGAATCAAAATATTCGACCAAAGAAAATTCCATCCATTCGATGTAGGTGTCTTTTCATGTAGAACCGAAGATCGACGGGGAAAAATTCCTCAAAGGGCTTAATTTTAAGCTCCTCGTGCCTCGTTAATTAGCGAAAGAAAAAAGCCACCTCGAAAACATATCGTTTCGTCGAAGCTGAGTGAAAAAAAAGGTTCCCTCCGAACGTCCACTACTCGTCTTAATTTTTCTCACACGTTTTTAGGTATTTACGCATTTCTCGTAAAGTGGGAAAATTTTTAAATACGACAGAAAAGGATCAAAGGATGAATTATTTGAGCATTTAATAAGCAACGGGTGGAAAAAGAATCCCTCTCGCCGGTTGTATCTGGCACATTATGGGATGTCAGAAGTTTCCACTCACACGCCTTCGACGAGGATGACCGATCTGGTCGACATTCCATGGCGCTTCTGACCTCCACAGGGTGTCTCCTTTTCATCCTGCACTGTACCTTTCGAGACGTGTAAAAAAAAGGATATTCTGTCGCTTTGCTCACTCAGTTTAAATATTCACTTTTTTTTTTGGCTCGCTCGTATATGGTTCACGACGCCTTCACCACCTCATTCAAGTACATTGGGGTGGATTCAAAAAAATCTCATCTTGGATTTTGATCCAATTTCCTGGGCCGGTTTACTTTGAGTTGGAGATCTACCAAAATTTTTTTTTAGCCTTCCAGGCGAAAGGGGAGCAGGACGATTCCAAAAGGCACCCTCTTTTCAATCAAGTAATCATAGATTCGAGTTCAGGAGCTCAAAATACCTGAAATTGGATCGGTTAAGCGATCATTTTGCTCGAAGTTGAGAAATTTTACTTTTTGCAATTTTTTATATTTCTTCATGAAAAATTGATTTTGCCAAATTGATCAGAACGATCGTTAAAAAGGGTCGAAATTGGGGTAGTTTGAGCTCCTGAACTCGAATCTGTGATTAGTTTTTTATTTGATCATTTTCAATGACTTCGTCGTCCATAGGTGGACCCTGGATGCGGGCCTCAGTAGACCATCCCCTTAAAAAAAAAATTTTTGGCTCGATCAATTTTTCCGACCGATTCGAAGAAAATATACTTCAAAGTCCAGAAAAAAATAGGTGTCGAATTAACGCCGACTTTATAGCATCGTAAAAAGTTTGTAAAAATTGAAAATTTTGTGAAAATAAAAAATTCTGTGAAAATGAAAAATTCTGTAAGGTTTAAAAATTTGGCAACAATTGAAAACTTTGAAAATTTGGTGAAAATTGAAAATTTTAAAAATGATGAATTTTATGAGGATAGAAAATTTTGTGAAAATGAAAAAAAAAATCCTGCAAAAATTGAAAATTTCGTAAAAATGTGAAAATTGAAAATTTTGTGAAAAGAAAAAGTTCTATAAAATTTGAAAATTTTGAAAATTCTGTGAAAATGAAAAATTCGGCAAAAATTGAAAATTTTGAAATTTTTATAAAAACAATAAATTTTATGAAAAAAGAAAATTCTGTGAAAAAGTAAAATTTAAATTATTTGAAAATTTTGTGAAAATGAAAAATCGGGCCAAATTTGAAAATTTTAAAAATTTTGTAAAAACAATAAATTTTATGAAAAAAGAAAATTCTGTGAAAATCAAAAATTTTGAAAATTTTTTCGAGAGTAGAAAATTCCATAAAAATTGAAAACTTTGTAGGTTTAATTATTTTTTTGGTTAGTATTCCACTCAAAGTAATCTGCCCCACCAAATTTCATCAAAATCGAAAATATGTTTTTTTCGATCCACCCCTTACATGTAAAGCAACGAACGTTACAGTTATAGGCCTGTCTGTCTGTCTATACATAGTTACATACCTACATACGTGCGAAGCATGTCATCTTTGAGAATCGTCCGAACATGATGTACGATCCGTGTATCCAGCGCCATATGGAGATTTTCATCGAATTCTTTCATCTTGCTATACATAATATGCTAAAAGCATCCTCTTCAAGGGTAGATATTCGATCAGGACCTCTTCTCATCTGGCTCGTTATTCTCGTTGCAAGCTGCGCAAAAAAAAAGAAAAAAAAATTAGAACAGCAGTCGCCTAGCGAATCTCGAATGGTGAGAAATTTTTTCGTCGTCGCATAGTCCCTTAGTATGTGGAATGGTTTGGGCTGTTCGTGTAGGTAGGAAATTCTCACGAAAAAAGGTTTACGCTTCGAGACGGATGCATGGCAAATTATTTAGATTTTTTTTCTGTAGAGGTGTATGCTACCGGACTACGAATACCTTGCTTCACACGGAACGTCGATTTATGGAAGGCTGCTCAAATTGTAATACGTCCCAGATGAAATTGTCAACCATTAACAAAAAATATCTCACCTAAAATTGTAGAATTGTCGAAAGTTGAAATTTTTTTCAAAAATCATATACCTATTTGTCGGAGAAAAAAATCTTTTTTTTGGTAAATTTATAAATTATTTCAAAATCATTACTTATTCAAAACAAAAAAAAAATTGAAATTGCAAAATATTTAATAATTTTTTTTTCAAGCAAATTTTTTTCGAAAATTCGAATTTTCTCAATCGAAACATTTTTTAAAACTGAAAATTCATTGCATGTTCAAAATTTTCCAAAACTAGACATTCACTAAAAGGAACCTGGGAATTCTTCCCGAACTGAAAATTCTTCTATGCTCGATTGAGTATTTCTGAAATTGGAAATTTCCAAAAATTGAAAATTCTCTGAAAAATAACAAATTCCTCAAAAACTGAAAAATTCTATAAAATGTTTTCGAAGATCATCTTTCGAAAAATTCGAGTTTGAAAATTCTCCGAATTTTTTCAAAATTGGTAATTTTGAAATACTTACCTAGAATTCTTACAAAACCTAAAAATTCCCCTCACATTACAATTTTCCTCAAAATTCGAAATTTTCCAAAAATTTGAAAACCGCTCAAAATGAATAATTTTTCAGAAAACTGAAAATTTCTCCAAAATCAATAACTTTCTCGAAACTGAAAAATCCCTCGAAATAGAATATTTTCTGAAATGAAAATTTTTTCAAAATCGAATATTTTCTCAAAATTGATTAATGATTGCCAATTAAATCATTTTCAGATATTGATTTTTTCATTTTTTTTTTTCAAATTCAAATCAAAAAGCTTCAACGATTTCCCAGGAGATTGTGTAGGCAACCTTGCCCACTCACTGGCCAAACAAGTTGCCTACGTTTTAATTCAAGTCAGAATAACCAGCTATTCGGATTCACTTCAGCGTATAGCAGCGGAACAGTACAATAAAATTTAGGCAACCCACATTCCAATGACTTGTTCGATAAATTCGGAAAAAATTTCATTCGTAGTGTAGAAATATGATTCACGTGATACGTCGTAATATGTATTTAATTTTCAAACCTGACAATAATGAAAATGAACCGAGGCGCAATTTAATAGCCATTTTGAGAGAAGGAACGTCTCAAAAGATCAAATGACCCGTAAAAGAAAATAATAAACGTCTGCGCCTGCCTTACAGTTCTACAGTTGTACAAAACACACAGCACCATATATGTATATATTTTGTATTTTATTCTGCGCCCTTGCGTGCGTATTTTTTTACACCCAAAGAACAAGCGAGGCGAGAAGTGTCCGAGAGAAAAGAGTCGGGAGAGTAGAATTTATATACGGTATAAATTCCGCGTTTTACGCGAGACGGAGGAAAAAAAAAGCGGCGAAAGGCAAAAGTAGAGATATAATCTTTTAGCTGACTGGTTTTCTATTCATCTTTCACATTGGTCGCCGAAATGCGCTTTTTAATGGCTAACCATCGGGAGCTCGGTTGGAATTCGGGGCATTTGTACTACGTTTAACAGTATAAAATAAAATGTACGACGATTGGTCTTTTTCTCATTCTCATTTTAGGTTCGCCAAAGCCAAGCCAAGCGGCGAATTTCACTTCACCAAGACGGCGCGATACGAATGGAGAAAATAATAGACTGAGTGTCGCAACGTAGAACATAGGACCTACCTAACCTACTCGTACATACTACAGTGGTGGTGTAGTGACGACGTCGACGAAGTGTTCCTTCGACCACTACACAATAATAGACATCATAAACATCCATTGAAAATTCCATTTCACTCATGTGTGTGCGTACAATGTACATACGAAAGTATACTTATCTTCATGTCGCTGGCTCGATTTTTATCTAGAAAATGCATTATTATTAAGAGAAGCGTGACGAAAAGTTTATTTCAAGAATTTCAGCCTCGTGCTTTGATTTTGGGTAATTTTTAACCGGTGCGCGACGAGGAGGGGACTTAGATGTAGCCAGCAAATAAGTATAGCGACGGTCGAATGTGTCGTTTATGGCTGGCTTTTATTTAGAATCTCGAGAAGTTTGCATGCGAGTTTGGTGAAATTGCTCGAATTCAAAGGTCCAGGATGAAACGGTTTGGTACGAAAAGTCGAACGGGATGCGTGAGAAATAGCCTTTGCCAGAATTCGTTTATTGTTGGCTTTAAAGCTGCGCAGATTGAAATTAGGTGCTCTTATTTTTAGCCATAATATTTTCGGTCATTTGATACTTGAAAAGTTTTGAAGTTTAAAAGAATTTGTAATTATGAAAATGTTTGATTTTTGAAAAAAATTTTAAGTCAAGAAAATAGAAAAATTCTATCTTTGAAGAAAACTTCGAGCATGGAGAAAAGTTATCAAATTAGGTATCAATTCTTGATTTTTTTCCTAAATTTTAAAGAAGCTTTCAAGTCTGGAGAAATTTTCAATTTCGAAAAAAATTCTGAAAGAAATTAATCAAACATCAGAATTTTTATTTTGAACGAATTTTGAATTTTTGACAAATTTTCAATTTTGGAGCATTTTCGATGTGAAAAACAAACCCTACAATTTTGCTCAATTTTTTTTATAGTGTTACGATTTGAATACTAAGTTCAGCGAAGGAATCTTTGGACGTATTTGATTCACTTCGAAGATACAAACGTGAATTTTGAAAAATCTTTCTGAAAACTGGATCACTCAATTTATTTCGAGCAAATCATTCGCGAACGAATCGAACCTACCGATTAACTATGTTTTTGGCGAACAATAAACAACGTGACTTCAAAATTGAAGAAACGAATTGGAAACATATTTTCGTGCAAGTGAATCACTCGACTGATTTTGAACAAAACGTTCGCGAACGATTCGAGTCGTTCGATGAATTACATTTTTGGCCAATTTGAACGACGAAGTTGGAATTGGAAAAAATGAATTTTAAAAAATTATTTTGACAACAGTTTAATCACTCGGCTAATTTCCGACAGATCGTTCGCGAACGAATCAAACCGACCGATGAACCATTTTTTTGTTCAATTTAAGCAACGTCAAAATGGAAGAAATGAATTGGAAAAATATTTTTCACAAGTGAATCACTCGACTAATTTTGAACAAAACGTTCGCGAACGATTCGAGTCGTTCGATGAATTACATTTTTGGCCAATTTGAACTAGGAAGTTGGAATTGGAAAAAATGAATTTTAAAAAATTATTTTGACAACAGTTTAATCACTCGGCTGATTTCCGACAGATCGTTCGCGAACGAATCAAACCGACCGATGAACCATTTTTTTGTTCAATTTAAACAACGTCAAAATGGAAGAAATGAATTGGAAAAATATTTTTCACAAGTGAATCACTCGACTAATTTTGAACAAAACGTTCGCGAACGATTCGAGTCGCTCGATGAATTACTTTTTTCGGTCAATTTAAACAAAATTGAAAATGAAGCAATGAATTCGATTTTTTTTTGGCAACTGAATCACCTTGCTGATTTCGAGCAAGTCGTTCACGAACGATTCGAGTCGTTCGATGAATTATTGGACTATTAAAACGACGTTAGAATTGAAGAATTTTACAGAAAAACTTAATCACTCGACTGATATCCAGCGAAATCGTTCGCGAACGATTCCCTTTGTTCATTGAACTAATTTTTTTGGCCAACTCGAACGACGTCAAAATGAAAAAAATCAATTGGAAAAATACTTTTGAAGAGTGAATCACTCGACTGATTTTGAGCAAATCATTCGCGAACGATTTGAGTCGTTCGATGAATTACCTTTTTGGTCAATCTAAACAACGTTAAAATTGAAGCAAAATGAATTCGAAAAATTTTTTGACAACTGAATCAATTTGCTGATTTCGAGCTACTCGTTCATGAACGATTCGAGCCTTTCGATGAATTATTTTTTTAGGCCAATTCGACGTCGAAATTGAAAAAAATGAATTTTAAAAAATTATTTCGACAACTGAATCACTCTGCTGATTTTGAGCAGATCGTTGGCGAACGAATAGAATCGACAGATGAACCAATTTTTTTGATCAATTTAAACGACGTCAAAATTGAAGAAATATAACATAACATTTGAAAAAATTTTCCAACAACTGAACCAGTCGACTGATATCGAGCAAATCGCTCGCGAATGATTCGAGTCGTTCGATGAATTACTTTTTTTTGGCCAATTCAAACGACGTTGAAACTGAGAAATCTTTTTGACAACTGAATCACTCCACTGATTTCGAGCAAATCCTTCACGAACGAATTGAGTCGTCCGATGAACTATTTTTTTTTTGCCAATTTGAACGACATTAAAATTTAAAAAATGAATTTCAAAACTTTTTTCGACAAATGATGAATCACTCGACTGATATCCAGCAACTCGTTCGCGAACGAGTTGAACTGTACAATGAACTATTTTTTTGGCTAATTCGAACGACGTTTTGAGTGAAGAATTGGATTTGAAAAATTTGTGTGACAACTGAATCACTCGATTGATTTTGATAAAACCGTTCGCAAACGATTCGAATCGTTCAGTGAACAATTTATGGAGATCGATTTGTGTAGCTTAAAAACTGAAAAAAAAAAATTAAAAATCATTCCGATGACTTAATCAGTCTGCATTACTAAACTGATTTCGAGCAAGTTGTCTGCCAACGATATGAATATAATTTTCGACCAATTTGAAAATTACAGATCCCACCTCCACCCCTGACATAGAATGATGGGACGGCGATACGTTCGCAAAATCTTCGAGGGAAAGTCGCGATTTTTTTTTGGGCCAAATTGGACTACTCGAGACTAGATTTTGGTCGTCTAGATGTGGAATCAGCTTAATTCAACGACTCACCCCAAGCATTCTCCCAGTCCCTCTGCTCTTTCCACACTTGGGCTAAACTAGAGCAAATTACTCACCTGAAACTACGAACCGAATCTAATTTTAAACCAGAATTGTACCTACTACGAGTGAACGACACCGACACACTGGCCAATACTCGTTAAACTTTCTCGACGTGCTATCTTCTCTGTACGCCACTGGTAGCTGTGGGCGATAAACCGCTCGCGAATACTTATTACACGCAGACGAATAGAACGAAGATCGAGCCGAATACGAGAGTATATGCCGGATAGAAGAGTCAGACATCGTTAATCGAATCTCTCGACGTTTAGCATCGGCTAACCAGAATACGTTCAACTTTTACGCCAGCCAGAGCTCTCCGCGGTCTTCGGCTTCGGCTACGGCTTCGGCTTTTCGACCTTATCGCGCACACAGACTCATAAATTTTATAATTCGCCCAGAAAACCACCACGCGACTGAAAAGTTTCGGCTTTACGAAGCGATCGCCGCGCCGCGCCACGTCGCGCAAACATTTATACGCTTTTTCAAAAGTCACTATTTTATAGCCTACCCCATAAATATGATTGTTTTCCTTAACACAGTCATAAAAGAAATCGTATATATCATCAAAAATAACTATAAGCGTTCTATTTTGCTTTACTTTACTTATTTCATGTTTTTTTTTTCCTTATTTAATATCGTCGTATGTGCGGTTCTCTCTGTTTCGCAGCCCTATATGCACGTAGGCTTCGTAAGTAAGTTTATTTTATTTCTACTCTCCTCTCTCTCTCCGCACTCTCAGTCGAGTAATTTCCGTCTCGTCGTACGACGACGAAAACACAACTCATCACAATGTAGGCTCGATCGCGCACTAAATCAGAATTCAATCCGAAATAAATAAGCGAAAATATTCGTACCACCTTCCTCATTGGACCGTTGGGGTACGCGATGCTGTGTAATCATTCCATCAATAATTCATAACCGAAATGAATTCTTTAAAAAAAGATAAACTCTATCAAAACGTGTTTCAGATATTAAAAGTATATCCAAGTTTTTGCGCGGTTTTTCTTTTCTTTCTTTTCTTTTTTTCCTCCTGACCGTTCCTTCGGCGATATTAAACCCTCGTAAAAATTCAAACCTGTATAAATATTTCAACTTAACGACTAAAATAAAAGAGTGAAATTTGAAAATTGACTTTCATCCTTTTATACGACCATATTCGATTTTGACGTTCTGCTCGAAAAGGTGCCCTTTTATTTTTCTACAGTAAATAGGTACTTTCTATCGAGCCACCAGTTTATATTTTATATAGGTATCGAGAACGAGCGACGTTGCGGTTGGTGATTTTAATAATATCTTTAAATACCTATACCGCAACTTAATAGCCACTTTGGTTTATACCGTCGAACCCTGCCCGGACAGGGACGGTTATTCCGTACCGATAATCCACTCCCCCTCGCGAGTTTTCTTTCGTCCTAACCCCAAGGGTCAAATAATCTCCATCTACATTTCGCCGCAGTTGTTCCCATATACCTACGCTACCGACTTCCCTGCATCTCACTCTCGGCCAGAAATCGAACTTCTTGCGAAACGGAATTTATGATGGACAAGTTTCGCACACAGCACAGCGGCAGCCAACACTAAAGGGTATTCGAAATTACCATGATTTTGGCAGCAGCGGCGAGCGGCGAACGAATGAACGATCGAAAGAGGACGAAGAAGACGTCGAGAAATGACTACACCATCGTATAGGAGCGTCGCGGAGGGCGGGCCCAAAACAAACAGTTTATAAAGTTTGGCTCGTATAGTAGTTGACGGTAATAGCAGCATAAAACTGTTACTGAATTACGAATTTCCAACAAATGTATAGCCACCTTTAACCGCAAAGTGTTTCCTTCGGGGGGTTGTCGCCACTGCCGCCGTCGAGGACGATGCGGCGACGTTTTTGCAAGCGGTAGGTAACATTTGCCGCGACCATTTTTCTTTATCAAATTTTCACCGTCGTCGGATTCACGGTTGTATAATACGTAGGTAGGTACCTATCCGAAGGTACATACTGAATGTATATTTTGTCGGTACGAATTTCCATTTTTTTTTTTTTTTTTTGTAGATAGATTTCAGGAAGTTGAAGCTTCGAAAAATTTATAGTAAAATCAAAAAAAAAAAACTATTGAAAATGAGATGAACATAAAAATTAAACAAATTTCAAAAAACTGATACAGTCTAGGAAATAAATATTTTTTGGAAAATCAAATAATTTAAAAAAATTTACAAATTTTGAAAAATTTAGAAATCTAAAAAAATTCAGAAGAAATTTTAAAAACATTAACAAATTATGAAAAATCGACAAATTGTGAAAAATTGACAAATTTTGAAAAATTGACAAATTTTGAAAACTTGACCAATTTCAAAAAATTCTCAGATTATAAAAATCGACAAATTTTAAAAAATCGACAAATTTTGAAAACTCGACCAATTTCAAAAAATTCACAAATTTTGAAAAATTGACAAATTTAAAAAAAATCGACAAATTTCAAAAAATTTACAAATTATGAAAAATTCACAAATTTTGAAAAATTGGCAAATTTTAAAAAATTGACAAATTTTGTATAATTGACAAATTTCAAATAATTGACGAATTTTGGAAAATGCACAAATTTTGAAAAATTCAGAAATTTTAAAAAATCGACAAATTTCAAAAAATTCTCAGATTATAAAAAATTCACAAATTTTGAAAAATTGGCAACAAATTTTAAAAAATCGACAAATTTTGTAAAATTGACAAATTTCAAATAATTGACAAATTTTGGAAAATTAACAAATTTTGAAAAATTCAGAAATTTTAAAAAATCGACCTATTTCAAAAAATTCGCAGATTATAAAAAATCCACAAATTTTGAAAAATTGACAAATTTTAAAAAATCCACAAATTTCAAAAAATTTACAAATTATGAAAAATTGACAATTGTTAAAAAATTGACAAATTTTAAAAAATTGATGAATTTCAAAACATTGACAAATTTTAAAAAATTGACAAATTTTAGAAAATTGACAAATTTTAAAAAATTGATAAATTTGAATGAATCGACAAATTTCAAAAAATTGACTTATCTCAATTTTTGAGGAAATAGTAGTAAAGGAATTTCGGAAATAGAAATTTTTAAAAAAAATTTACATTGAAAGATAGAGAAGCTCACAAAACAAACCTCGAATCGCAAAAAAAGCAACCGTACTCCGGGTGACTCGAGGTTCTGCTTTCCAATATGCAAATACAATTAGAAACAGCGGAGCATTTTTCGCTAACCCATTAATAATTTATAAACACAAACGTTCTGGTACGTACGTATTTTCGCCAGTTTTCATTTTCACTATCGTGCGCGGTTCTACTCGTGGCGCGGAGGCGTACCGCCAGAGCCGGCACAGTCGAGCCAGAGCGAGAGAAAAAATCCCCCGAATCGTATTTTATCTCGTGTTTTCACGCTCAGATTATGAAAAAGTTATTTAAAACTTATCTCCATCTTTCCCTATCGAATGATAAAAGTTTTATGAAATTTCTAATATTTGAAGAACGCCAAAGAAAAACTTGGCGAAGGAGAAAAAAACACAGCGCCGCGAAGCGTGGTTGCAGTTTTCCTTTTTTTTCCCGTTTATTTTTTCTTTTCTTTTTTTTTGTGTGTTGCCGTTCTTTCGACGAAAATAAAGGGGAGAGAGAAAAAACGTATATAACGTCTTCGACGATGTAGTATTTTTACAAAAAATATATTAATTTCGGAAATTAGTTTTCTTTCTATATTCTTTTGCATTTTTTTTCTCGTACTTCCGTCGTCGGTATTTTTTTTGTGTCTCCTTTCGCTCTTCAGGCCGCCGCCGCTGTATACAAATTAACCGCGTGTTTCGAACACCAGGCACGAGAAGAGAAATTCCACATGTAGTTCTTTTTCTTTTTCCCTTTTTACCATTTTGGAAGAAGTATATGTATGCACCAGTCACAAATAACGAATGCGTACAACAGTGGGGTCCAAAATTGACAGTTTTTTTTGAGCAAATTTTTCTAATTTTGAATTGAAGAATTTTTTGATTTTATTTTTAGAGAAAGGTAGACAGATATTCCAATTTAAAAGAATCAGTTTCAGAGATGATTGTAGGTACGACTAATTTTGATTTATGGTAAAAAAAAATTTAACAATTGAGAAATCATCCGAAAAAATTATTTTTAAAATTCGTAAAAAATTTTCAAAAATTTTATCCAAGAATTTTAATCGATTTTGAGCCAAAAATGTTGAGGAAAAAACGAATGCTTCGTGTACTATAAACATGATAAAATGATATCAAAAATTTAAAAACATTACTGAAAATTTTTTCCCCCAAAAAGGTTCTCACTTTTTTGAGATATTTCCTCGAAGACAGAAAATGACGTCTGAATAATTTCTATCCAATTTTTCCAAAGATTGTGATTCTTTCGAAATTTTTCACTTTTTGAAGAATTGCTATTTCTTCGAAATTTGTCATTTTCCCCTGAATTCGTCATTTGTATAAAAATTGTGTTTTTTCCAAAAATTTTCATTTCTCAAAACTTGCAATTTTTCCCAAAAATTTTGTTGTTTTTTTTTCCAAAAAATCATAAATCATATTTTTTCACTAGTCGTAAACTGACATTTTTTCATGTACCTACCTATTATTGTCAATTTTCCAAATCATCCATTTTTTTATTTCCTTCTTCAATGTGTTATAGTTGATTTTTTAAAAATAACTAACTCCAACTTCAATGAAAATCAAGTGCATTTTTTATAAATAACTAACTTCATCTTCAATGGTAATCAACTCCGTAAACATCATTTATCGTCCCTCACGGGTCCGAGCCGCAGTCCATAAAAATAAAATTCTAAGAAAGTCCTACGCACGAAAATAAACAACAAATTTACCGGCCGAGAATATCTAAAATTAAAATCCATATCTACCTATTTACGAATTGAGAAAACCGACCGTAGGTCATTTACAAACAAATTATGTGGAATTTCAACCGTTACAAATGTCATCATTTTTCCACTGGTCTTTACTCAGAAATCGTAATTTTTCAATTTTTACTAGTTTTTTCCCCGCATATTAAAATGTGTCATTTTCCCAAAATTTGGCAATATAATTCCAGGTTTGGCATTTCCGTGAAAAAAAAATTATCATTTCAACAATGAATTTATGGTTTGCCAAAAATCTTCACAATGTAAGAAACTGGCCTTTTTTGAATGTTTGAAAATTATTTTTTTCAGTTTTTTTGGTTTTCCAAAGGTCATCATTTTTCCAAAAATCACGATTTTTCAAAAATTTCTATTTTTTTAAAGTTTGACATTTTCTTAACAGCAAACTCCCCCCCCCCCCCC
>FIZT01044867.1:0-14365 GCA_900065295.1 Paracoccus marginatus
GGCCCGTCCGGACTAGAGAAAGGGAGATCGTTCGAGATAATGAACAACACAGTTGGACAACTAGTATCTATTATCGTCGAGAACAGAACTCTGTCTAAATGGTTTTTACAGCTTATATTTATACTAAAACTATGTAAAATAAGTGGCCAATGGGAAGGGACGATTTGTGTAAAAGTGGAATGGCCAATGAGGATCGAGGATTTGGTCGTTTTACTGCAAGGATGAAAAGAGCATTGTGGTATAGGAGTGTTCGTGGATCTAAGGATGTTTTCATGGGTAGTTTAGTTGTAAGGATGAAAAGAGCGTTGTAGTATAGGAGTGTTCGTGAATTTAAGGATGTTTGCTCGAACCCCTACAAATTTCAAATTATATGTACATAAAAATATGATAAAATTCAATTTTTTGTATTCGAAATAAAAATCTTCAATTCAATTTTTAATTTTGAACATTTTCATTAGAATATTCAATTTTTAAATTTCGAAATAATTCATTAAAAACTTCTACTTTCAATCTATTTTAAGACCTGAAAAATGAATTTATTTCATTTTTTTCTATTTTTGAAGAAAAATGGAAACTTTCTATTTCAAAAAAAAAAAATCCTACAAAAATTCAATTTTTTCAATCATTTTTGAAAAAAGCCACAAAAGTCGATTTCTCATTTTTTTTTTTTATTTTTGAAGAAAAATTCCTACAAAAATTCAATTTTTTCAATCATTTTTGAAAAAAGCCACAGAAGTTAATTTTTCATTTTCTATCCCAATTGAATTTTTCATTTCTGAAAGACACAAAGCCACCGTATTTTCTTCATTGGCTCATTTCGAGAAGCTCGGCGCGGCCTACCTTCTGTTTTATTACAAATTACCCAACCCTTTCATCCACGCATCGAGCTATCAATTTCAATCAACCGGCTAGGTATAATTTTTGCGTCGCTCCATTATATAACCGCATCGGCAGCTCGGGAATAGGAGCTGACTGCAATAGGGATAATTTCACATGATATACTGGCGCAATTCTAGACGCATCCATAGCGTATATACCGATGAAAGACTCACGTTAGACACGTTAGCGTATAGATACACCTACTACCGACGGTACAGTCGGTCGCAGCGCCTTGCACATACAATAGGGCGTGCAACAACAACGCGATCGCTGAGGTAATTTATTAAACCGAGGTTAATAATAAATCGTATTCCGCTAATGGAAAATTATAGTAAAACTAAGTGGTGCCAATTTCAACCGAGAAATAGACTCGCTTCCGTTGCTCTGTTTTAGCTACTGTATATTATAGGAAGGTTGGAACGACGACGCGACGCGACGTACGACGAACAAGCAGGGTGTAGAATAGGGTATAAACCAGGAAAAAAGATAACTCGTTCGGCAAACGCTATACCTACATGGTATAAACGAGACGAGCACTCTATATACGATCGTCATCGGAACACTTATGCAGAAAATTACCTACCTACGCGTATAAGCAGCTACATAATATATTGTGTAGCATTGGCACTTGGGGTAATCGACACTATCGATGTTAAAAGTCTAACCTCGGGGAATAATTCGTTTAAACAAAATAGTAGTATAGTACCTAAAACCGCGATATACGAGCGAAATGAACGAGCCTTTATTTTCAAATAAACCTACTCGTCTCGTAAGCACTAAAAAGCATCGCATCGTCGCGTGTTGATATCGAATCCTCCGCCTGTATAACAATTCGCTATTCCCATATTATGGAAACTTTGCTGCTGCTCGTATATACCAAGTACTTTGCATCTCTTTCTCCCTCTCAACTTTTTAATTTATTTCGTCGGTTGTGACAAATCGCTAGATATTGGACAGATTTACGTAAAGATAAAGATAAACTTCCCCAGCTCAGGCGCCTCACACGGCGAATTTTTCTGCAGCTATCTCAGCTTTTGCATGCACATATTTTTCGACGAGACGAAATTTTCATCCAATTTGCAAAGAAAGTTGTCTTCTACGAATGTGTTGGTGCACCTCTCACAACGTGCGTATACATATACATACCTACGTGATTGAATGGGAAAAATTGCGCAAGTTTTTTAGTTTTTAGTACAAGACGAGACACGCGATGCATGGCCGAGATTAAAGTCGTATATTACGTATACGTTTCGTTATCGATACCCGGTTCGTTGTACACGTAGATAGATATTTACGCTGGTGCTTTTTTTAGTTTACCATATCGTATATTTATCAATTTTATTTATGGTATTAAGAATGATAAAGTTGTATCGGTACAATTGGCGAGCTTATTCCGAGCACGTAGTTTTTGTCTTCTATTTCCAACAGACAATATTACGGGCGACAGCCTCGCAGCATTTTACTACCGCCGCGACGCGAACTTTAAATATTAAACTTTTTTCTCGTCCTCGTCGCCGGGTTCTGCATGCGAAAATGTCGAAAAGGAAGGAGGAGGGGGGTCGACATACACGTACGATGAGTAAACAGATACACGAGCGAACATGTGCGATGTGTGTAGGATTAAAGAAAACAATTTAATGTAAAATCGATGCCACCAGCCGGGTTGTTGCTGCGACAGCTACATATACATTTATAGACGCGTCTAAATTGCTACGCTGCGCTGTAATCGAATTGTTACTTTTTAATAACACGTTATAACGCAATATTTAAAACCAACTTACGATGCCGGAGCTGTAATTAATCATCGTGAAAATTTAAAGCTCTCCAGACGTATTGTTTTGCATATGGTGAAAGCAGACGCGCGACGACAGCCAGCCGACCAGGCGGGACGAAGTGACGAGAGTTGAATTGACGACTATACAATAACGTAGGTATACCAGCGGTACGTGTAGTACGAACGTACACACCTTGGCTAGAAATATGGAAAATTCGTTTTCGCGTCAAGTACATACAATGCTAAACGAATTTCATTTCCGTTTGATGTAAAGTTCGGGCGACACTCGAGTGCATCGAGTACGACAACCTTTTGCTTTTCATGCGAGATTTATCAATCGAGAATTCTCCATTCGTGTGTACAGATTTACCAATGAAATGAGAAGATAACGAAAAAGCCCCGAAAATGGTAACATTTCATTTTGTGATAGCGTAACAACTGGACCAGTGTTCAATTTTGCTGAGAACCGAATTGAAGCGCAGATTTACAACAAGGGATATGAAAAAAGCTGAAAGAGAAGTCTCTCAATCTGGAATCAGTGAAAATCACTGAAAAAAAGTCGAAATTGTAGCATAGGGGAATCAGGGGAGAAAAAAATCACTGAAATCTCGGTGAATTTCCACCGACTCTTCAGTGAATTTCACTGATCATTCAGTGAATGTTACAAAAATAATTAGAAAATCAGTGAAAATTCGACGAAATTTCACTGATTTTTTTCACTGATTTCCCTGTGCTGCAATTCTGACTTTTTTCAGTGATTTTCACTGATTCCAGATTGAGAGAGCGAGCAATCAAAAATTCATTTTTAATCACGTACGTATCTAGCAGGCCAGGAACACGTTCAATTTATTCCAAGAAACAAAAAAATTGTTATTCATATCGTTCGCTCTCCAGCTCATCAAATCGAGCTAACATGACCTTGCCATTCTCAGCTCGAACGCAATTTTTTTCAACAGTTCAATTTTAAAATTCAATCGCTGGAACCTCTCGTGTAGGATGGGAGGAAAAACTACAATTTTTTCGATATTTTTCAGCCTCTGGTGGCATATCATTTTCAATTCGTCAGATATAAGATTCACCCAACATCAAATACGATCATAGAGGATACCTACAGACACAGACCGACGAGATGGGGGGGGGGGCGATAATTACATATAATTTTAGGCAGGAAGGTGTTTTCGTGGTCGAAACGTAATTTTCAAACGAACACATTAGTACCTAGTACACGTGGCAATGACATACGTAAAATTACTTTTTCCAAACTTTCAAACGAGCAGAAACATTACGAAATTCTAAAATTATGATTTGAGCTGGAAAATCCAACATCACTGCTCTCATAGGTGTATAATATCACTCGATTCAAGGCTTACATCGAAAATTACCCGCTTAATTGAGCCCGCAAATGATCTAAGAGACGGTGCGATGTGGTTGGCATCGTATTCATTGTGTCAACTCCAAATGGTATTCTAGGTTTGTAGTGTCTTTTTGAAGGCTGTTTGCCATTTCGAGTGTTCGTATTCCGTTCACGTATCGCGCCTTCTTGTACTTTTTTTTCTTTTGTTGACAATATTGCTTTTCATTTCAAGGTACGAGGAAAACATAAATCGAATATCGATGAACGACGACGATTTTTCACAAGAACGAGGCTATAATCAATGTGCTATGAGTATGAGTACATGTACCTACAATAAATTGTACAGCCGAGAAGTATAATATACGAGTGCGTTTGTGGTGTTTCCTAAATGAAAAATTATATCTTTTCCCATAGGCTCGGGTGATGGACGTGGCGTATGTATACTATGTCATCGGTATGACTTGTAATTACATACACTTTTTCTATTACATAAACCCGGCGATTATAACGGAGTAAGGTTTTTGTTCCTTTTCATTGTTAATTTCTCACGTATGGTCGTTGATTTTTCAGGGTTTATCGTATACGAAGTCCAACGTGCGCGTAACAGTTCGGGATAAATTTTTCAAAAATGAGTACAAAGAAAAAAAAATTGCAATTTTTCGAGAGTTGAATAATTGAAAAAAATATACAAAATAATGTAGGTACGGTATTAAAATTAGAAAAAAGCATTTTGAAAAATTAAAAAAAAATAAACTACCTACCCTTAAAAAATGAAATTCAAAATTATATATTATCATAAAAAATTCAAAAAATGACAAAAAATTTCTAAAAATTGAGTATTTTTTTTAAAAAATCAAAAACAAAAAAATACTTCAAAAAATCGACAATTTATATCGAAAATCAAAATTGAAAAATCATCGATTGGTCTAAATGTAAAAATTATTAATAATCGAAGTCGAAAAATTACTTTGACTTATAAAGATACCGAAAATGACGTCGAAAAATACAATTCGATGCGCAAAAACCAAAAAATTGAATGGATAATCGAAATCGAAAAATTATCGATTGGTCGAAATGTGAAAATCTTTGATAGTCGAGATCTAAAAATAATTACTTCGACTCGAAAATACACCAAAAATAAAGTCGAAAAATACAAATCGATTTACGAAAATCAAAAAATTGAATCGATAATCGAAAAATTATCGATCAATCGAAATTCGAAACCGGCGAATCCTTGATTTATCGAAATCAAAAAATACGAATCGATCAACAAATTTTTTTTAAAAACATTGACAATCGAAATCGAAAAATTATCGATTGGTCGAAATGGGAAAAATCGTCGATAATCGAAATCTAAAAATTGCTTCGACTTGCAAACAAACGGAAAACGAAGTCGAAAAATGCAATTCGATGCACAAAACTCGAAAAATTGAAGCGATAATCGAAATCGGAAAATTATCGATCAATCGAAACCGGTGAATTCTAGATTTATCGAAATCAAAAAATACAAATCGATTCATAAAATTTTTTTCAAAAGTATCGACAATCGAAATCTAAAAATTGCTTCGACTTGCAAACAAACGGAAAACAAAGTCGAAAAATGCAATTCGATGCACAAAACTCGAAAAATTGAGTCGATAATCGAAATCGAAAAATTATCGATCAATCAAAATTCGAAACTGGCGAATTCTTGATTTACCGAAATCAAAAAATACAAATCGAGCAACAAATTTTTTTCAAAAACATCGACAATCGAAATCGAAAAATTATCGATTGGTCGAAATGGGAAAAATCGTCGATAATCGAAATCGAAAAATTGCTTCGACTTGAAAACAAACAGAAAATGAAGTCGAAAAATACAATTCGATGCGCAAAAATCGAAAAATTGAAGCGATAATCGAATTCGGAAAATTATCGATCAATCGAAACCGGTGAATTCTAGATTTATCGAAATCAAAAAATACAAATCTATTCATAAAAATTTTTTCAGAAGTATCGACAATCGAAATCGAAAAATCACTTTGACTTGAATACAAATAGAAAATGAAGTCGAAAAATACAAATCGATTTACGAAAATCAAAAAATTGAATCGATAATCGAAATCGAAAAATTATCGATCAATCGAAATTCGAAACCGACGAATTCTTGATTTATCAAAACCAAAAAATACAAATCGAGTTACAAAATTTTTTTGGAAATATCGACAATCGAAATCAAAAAATCATCGATTGGTCGAAAAGGGAAAATCCTTGATAATCGAAATCGAAAAATTACTTCGACTTGAAAATATAGCGAAAATGCTGCCGAAAAATACAATTAGATGCGCAAAAATCGAACAAAATTTGATGAGAAATTTTTTCTAACCAAGGTACACCACTTGAAGCATCATATAGGAGCCCAAAATCGTTTGGGGCCGATGTGACCCCTTATTCGGCTACACCCTTTGAAATGTATTCGTATAAAAATGAAGCATTAATTTTTGAACCAAAAAAAAAAATCAAAAATCAAAACTTGGAATAATGCACGAAATCAAAATTTCTGAAGCATCGACAAGTGCAGTAATATATGCATAACTGAAAAAAAAAAAACCTGAAAACTTCTTCAAAAACTTATCGTAGCTACGTGCCACAAACCACACAAACCATATTAACGAACTCTTACATCGAATTACGCATTAACCTACCAACAGGTACATCCATGTAGGTACTTACGTCTTCTTACGAAATATTAGAAAATGGCTTAAAGTTAAAATACATTTTCTTAAAGCCGAATAATGATTTTCAACAATCTCGAGACGACTTATCGTTACATAAAGAACCTATTTTGGCGTGTAATCTTCTAACCAAGACGATACTTTCATCTCAGCTTCAACGTATATTATCTGTATACACTCGAGATAACCTTGGGACAACATTCTCTCAAATATGCATCTTTTACCGGTAACTATCCCAGCGTAGTTACAACTTTTGACTTTTTATAAGCATCACAAAACATGCACATATCGAACACCAGAGAAAGATACATACGTAAAACATAGGCAAGTAGGTAGAGGTACGATTAGTTTTGAAAAAAATTTCTCGTTCTCAATTTTCGAAATACATACCAACATCGAGAAATTCAACTAATCAACTAGCAGAGTCGAGTATATACGTTACAGGAATCGGAATCGGTACCCGGTAATTAACGACATTGCTGACCTACAACAACTATATAATATATTATTTCACATTCGTGCAACAGTTTAACGACCTAGAAAAACATTCCCTCCGCGATGAAATTAAAAAAACTGCACCTAGTTGCTTCTATGCCCACACCCGCAAATTGGCATTGACACTCGGATAATAATCATTTCATCCGCACACTCTAAACTCCAAGCTGCAATGCATAGTGCAAGCAGATTACGAATACACCTACACCCCTCAACTTGGGACAGGTTTTCCTTTCGTCGACCACTCTTGACCCTGCTGCGCGCTGTGTCGTGTCATCGAAAACATTCGCGATTCATTTCGCCAGGCAATAGGTAATTTATATGTTTTTCAAACAGAAGATAATCGTTTCGGGTTGATGATCATTCTAAACGGTAATAATCATCGCGAGAGATACGGTAGGATGGACGATGAGCGTGCTCCGTTTGTTTGTTTGGTTTTTTTTTCAACGTCGACCATTTTTAGCGAGTCGATTAAGCAATCGTGCTTCATCGCCACAAAATGGCCTCGCCAAATCTGTGCAAGTCGTTGAGATAATTTAAAAGAAATTATGCAAAAAAAATAATAAATTCCTAAACGGAAGCACGTATAGTGTTAATCAGCTAATCATCTGAAAAATAATTTTACCGAATAAATGAGAAAATTTTCAAAACAATAAAATGAAAAAAAAATCAAATTTCGAAAAATTTTCAAAATTAATTAAACCGTAAAATTCTTTAAAATAATAAAATTTTCCAATTAGAAATTTTTACGAGAGAATTGGTCGTATCCATAAATATTGAGTGGTTAAAAAATTTGGAGCAATAAAAAAAATTGGTAAAAATCATTTTTCTCAATCACGTGGAGGTCATAGCTTACTCCCTTCACTCCCCTCTCCTTAAAATAAAAACTCCCGTACCAACCTGACCACAAAAATATTAAAATAATCGTATACTTTCTACACAGTCAAATCACAGGCTAAAGACTAAATTTCCTGACCACTTTTGCGAGCAGTTCCGTTTGCGAGAGTTTCGTCTCGACAAACGGGGTCAAGTTTGAGGCCAAAAATCTACCTGTTTGATTACCGTTAAGTATATTATGCGCAGCACAAATCCGCTCAATTACTCGTTAACTCGCTCCTCTCTTGCTCGCCTCAACGTTGATTAAAATGTTCGAAGAAAAGTACAAAAAAAACTTCCTCATTTCGTCATAAATTCATATAATAAATAGTAATTAAAATGGCAAAAAAAAAAATGACATCAAATAAGGAGCACACAAAGCGCGTATAGAAATCAATCGGTTCATCGAGACTTCGAGACTAGCCTCGAACAACCTTCAGGTAGCCAAGGACACGCTGGTAGAATCTACCTATTCGACGCATAAACCATATAATAATACGATTATCAAACGAGTAGGTATTAAAAATAGCGAGATAATTTTTTTTTCGCATATCACTTGGAAAAAAAACCACTAAACAGGTACCGCGTGTTTGAGGCTATAGGGTGGGTAATTGGCTAGCCGAACGTTGCAGAGCCGGCTTTGGAAGGTATCCAATCGGCGGATTAGACCAAAACAGTTCAATTTCTTCGATGAAATTTACTACCGCTGCGCTGGTCGCATTGTGTATTGTTTAGTTTACTAACCTTTTAATGGCGAGTGCAGAGTGGACACGGACAGCAAAGACGCTCCACGATCCAAGGAGGACGACTAACGCGGTGTCCTTAAAAAAGCCACCGGGTGACGTCAATAATTGTCTAGCTTTTTCTCACATTTGCAACCAGTACCGGATTTCCTACCATTCTTTCCTCGTGCAGAGTACTTTTTTCTACATATATACCTTGACACATCCGAGGAAATTTTTTTCTTTTTTTAAATTCATAAATACTCGCATATACATATGTACCTACGTGAACGTATAAACCCGCGAGTTTTCGTATGTATTACTCTAAACTGAAATACCAACTAGTTTGTTAAAATTAGCGAACGTTTGAAACGACCGGAGAGAATGAATTTTTTTACGATTTATTTAAAGATCGTTTAGGTATACGTACAGTATGACCTTGCATCATAAACTTCTCTTCCGATTAATTATCAAACAGTGGGGTGGGTATAACCTGGCGAACACGAATGTACGTACTACGTACATGTATGAGAGAGAAGAAGACACCTGCTTTGATCATGGTTTGCAACGCTTCGCAGATAGATACACATATGTACAAGTTTGAACGTACGTAAATGTACTTCTACGCATGTACTCGTATATATCTACTTTAGCCATCAATGGGAATAAACTGCAATAGAGGAATACCAGTTGAAAATGATTCTTAATTTAGGTAATTGAACGCAACGGAAACCCATTATACTACAGGTACAGGTACGTGCGACTTTCTCACGGTGCGTAGGTATCGTCTTCGTATACGTCGCGTCGTAGGTATTATATAACAGTTGCCAAGACCCGCGAATAAATTGGTCAAATATTACGGCTCAACTGAAGCGAGACTTTTTTCGACCAAGTGTTGAAATAATTATTATGCCATTTTTAATCTTTCAAAATCGTTTCGTGTTTTACTTCTTTTCAATGAAAATTGGGTGAGGAGTGTATAAAGACGTATTCAGCTGCATACTGTGAGAAAAAAAAATTTCTCCAAAACTGACTACCATTTAAGGATAGAAAAGTGGTAAAAAATTGGTTTTTATCAATTTTTAAGGTCATTCACCCTTATGAAAAATTCTGAAAAAATTCATGTTGTGCATCTGTGCTAGGTACATGTCATATATTTTTTTTTATAGTCGCACCTCCGAAAGGGGTTACCAAAATGGCTGTTAGAAATCTTAAAATGCTCATTTGACCTTGAAAAAAAGCTCAAAATTTTTTTTAAAAAATTTTTATAAACAGTCCTTGATGATGTATAACATCTATGCAAGTTTTAAAAAATTCAGTTGGAAACGATTAAAAATCCAATTTCTCTCGATTGGATTGGTGAAAATGACTGAAAAAAATTCAGAATATTTCAGCACAGGCAAATCATGAAAAAAATCGATGAAAATTCGCCGAAATTTCAGTGATTTTTTTCTATCGACTTTCCTGTGCTGTAATTTCAACTTTTTTTTACAGTGACTTTCACTGATTTCAATTGAGAGAGAAAACATACAAAATGAGCCATGCTATATCTAAAATGAAAAATTGCATTTGGAGGGAAATATGAAGGGCAAGGTGCGTTGATTTTTTCCTAAAATACTCTTTACATTAATGCGTCTACCATTTACTAAAAAATAAAGAAACTCGACCGACTTGTGCTTGAGAATTTTTTTTCCAACTTTCCCGTTTCCGCACTTGAAAGGGATCGTTTCTCAAAAAACAGACTGTCTGGGTGTCTGAAACTGTTGTCGCGAATATTTCTCAGTAGGACCTACCTAGTACCTACCGCCCAAATATCACCTTCCTATGTCCCTTTTATCAAAAAATTACCAAATAAGCCATGAAACTACCTCAGGATTTTTCCATTTTTTTTTTTTTTTTTTTTTAACAAAACATCCAAGGGAAAAATGAATAGAAACAAGGTTGAAGAGAATTAATCTTCTATTTCGAGAATGAAAAAATTTTTTCCAAAAGGCATATTCTCAAATTTTCAACTGACAATGAGAAAAGAGCAAAAAAATTTCTCATAACACCATCAAAAATTCAAATCTACACGGTGGCACTTATTTATAAACTGCTGAATTTTTATCGGGGCGGGGGCTAAATTAGTCAGGCTATATCTCAATATGGCATGAAAAAAAATCCAACCCGATCGATGCATATTAACCCGTGCCTCAGGGGAAATCTTTGTAACGCGCGCGACATCACAATACTCCCACGAGAACCCGGTGAGAAAAGCGACGTTTTTCTTCGGGGTAAAAACAACGGGTCGGTACCCCTACTAACGGTAGTCAAAATGAAACCGACGCATAGTGTATTTAATATGGGCCCTGAGGAGACCCCGAAACCAAAATTTTAATCAATTCGAAGCATAATTACGAAATATGAAAATTTTAAAAATCGTTTGTTTTCACCATATTTTGAAAATTTTTCCGATAGGACTTACGAAACTGAAATTTCAGTTTTGGGTATTCAGTAGAATGGCCTTCAAGCATACAGAGAGTTGATTCCATTTAACGAATCTTAGAGGAGTTGTGAAGCCATTCAAGTAATGTGTTGTTTTCACCGCGTTGAGGTATGTCACTTTTCTCACTAGTGCTCGTGGGAGTATTGAGATGTCGCGCGCGTTACAAACATTTCCCCCTGGGGAATGCGTTGAACATGCATCGATCGGGATAAAAAAATTTTTGCGCTATTTTCTCATGTAGTGGCGCCCAACCGGGGGGGGGGAGGCTAGCGAAAGATTTTTTTTACTGAAAGCCTCAAGAAATTTCATACCTACTTTTTGCTGAAAAAATCGAGGAATTAAGTACATCAAAAAAATTAGGAATTTTTTCTACCAAAAAAAATTTGAAGATTTTCTCACTAATGAATCATTGTTTACAGAAATTATAAGATTCAAAATTTTACTCTAAAAATTGGGATTTTTTTGTGGGGGGGGGGGGGGGTGTCGGGGGATCCATTGTTCTAATTAAAAAATTGATAATGTTTTGAATTTCAATCTTGAAAAATTAATATTTTCCCCAGAAAAATTGACATTTTTTTCTCGACTGGAAAATGAATTGAGTCTCTTCTCACTGAAAACATTGTGAATTTTTTCACTTGGAAAACCACAAACAATTTTACAAATTTTTGGAATTTTTTGCCAATAAAAAATTGGAATTTTCGGATAAAAAAAGATACCATCAAGAAATTTCTCAGTGAGAGGCCACAATCGCACACTCTCTTGATTTCTCATCTACTTATTTTCTTTTTCCTTTCTTTCTTTTTTTTTTTGAAAAATTTCTGAAATTTGGGACGCACTAAAAATGCCAAAAACAGCACTCCTCGACGAAAAACTCGAATTCGGTCGAGATTATCACTCAAATATGCGCTGAAAATCTACACGCCAACCAAGTACGCACTTGGCTGGTAGAAAATTCAAAAACATCGAAGTTCATCACAGTAAGTCGTACTTTGTGAGTGCTTGAGAAAGAAAACCCCGTAATTTTCGGCATTCATCGTAAATTCTGCGGTTCGGTTTCACGATCACACCTATGAATAGGTGCCTTAATACGTACACGACTCGTGTGTGCTGCAAACAATGCCCTGCCATGCCACGCTGATGCAGGAGTAAAAAGCGTACTCGAGTGTATAAACTACGTATTATACGTATTACGTACATAGACGCAATATGTAGATGCGAGAACGAACGACGACGGAAATATTACGCATAGTTTGACACGAGACGAGCGACTACGACGACGATAACGAGGGCATACGAAACATCTCGCTACAAATCACACACTTTGTATATTTGGGAAGAATACGCGTCGTACTTTATTTTCCTTTTTTTTTCGCTGACAAAAGTTGAACTTGCGGTGGCGTTGGATGCTCATACACTCGTATATATCTACCTATATTCGCGCTTTGTAGCGAAATTAGTGTGGCAAATTAGTGTGGCGACAAAGGAGAAAACAGAGGGAAGCTCGCGACGCTGGCTGCGTGCTGATGAAAGGTAGGTACAGAAGAAGAAGAAGAAGAAGAAGAAGAAAAAGAAGAAGAAGAAGAGAAAAAACTTAGCACCGTACAGTACCGCGCCGCCCATCTCCCTCGTATACAATAATGAATTCAATTCTTCAGCGAAATCCAATTCTATATGAAACAAAATTTAATACCGCGTACTGGTAATATTTTGTTATGAAAAAGAAGACACGAAGCAGTGTACCTACGATACGTACGTAGGTAGGTGTAGGTGCACGCGTAAGAAAAACTTTGGCAACGCGTTAAATTACATAAAACATTTTATTCATCAAGGGAGACTCTCGTCGCGCAAGTTCGTTCGTTATATTTCTTTGAAGATAATTTCGTCGGTAAATAAGAGCATCCCCGAAAGGAGGTGGGAATAACTTATTTGACGCCGTTTGAGGACGGCATTAAAATTTTTTTGCGCTCGTACACTCGTATACCTACTACTACGTATCGCATCGCATCGTATCCGCAGTAGTCGTACAGCATAAGTATAAGCGCGCAGCCGAGCCGCCCGAAAATGTATCTTAAGTTATTACAGGTGGTTTGCATTTGACAGGTGTTGAGGGCAACCGTCTAAGATACTAGTTAGTCTACCACAATGCTAAATTAAAGCTAAAAGGTACCGACAAAAACGTTGCTTAATGGCGTGGAACTAAATACTTCGCGTAGTAATGCCAGATTTATCGCCGATAATTTTTTCCCTCTATCTTATTTTTTCCTCTTTATTCTACCAATTCATTTATCTACATTCTACACATAGATGGCTCGGAATCGATGTACATTTTTTTCAACTCGCAGTTTTGGAAGTTTCGAGATTTCAAAATACTTACTCGTATGATGCTTGAGAAATTTGTAAACTTGAAAATTTTACAGGAATTTTTCAACCGGTAAGCCAGAAAGACCACAATTTGACTTATAAATTGACCACACAGAGCAAAGAATGCCAGATATTGTGTCTATCTGTTTGTAAGCTACACCACACAAGTACACATATGTACTTATGTACGAGTGAACTGGATAAGGAATGAATTTAATGTACTAAGGTAACCAAAATATTCGTTCATTAAGCTTTCATATTTCGTATGCATATCCTACCACGGAATATTCGCAGTTCCGAGATGGGTACCATATAAATTTTCAAATACCACAATTCCCCCTATGATCTCATAAATGCGACGGTCTCCTTGTTAATCGTAATTCATTTTCATTGCCGTTCCCAACGCTCGAAATTTGAAGCCCAGATTGGGGAGAGCATTATGTTTCTACATCTGGAGTCGAAGAGAGTAAGTTGTACATTAGGGTGGCCCTTATTTTCGAAGGTCAGATATTTGGGGGGGCTAAAGTGAAAATTGGTTCCTTATCACTACAAAAGGATACTCCAAAAATTTCAGCTCATTCGGATAATATTTACCCGTGCCACCGGGCCCCTCTTTTTTCTTATGGGATTTAACATAGGATAAGGCATAGTGAAAACAAAAGAAAATAATTTTGACGAAAATAATGCAAAATTTTCAATTTTTTT
>FIZT01044877.1:0-10263 GCA_900065295.1 Paracoccus marginatus
TTTTTTTTGAACCACCCTGTGATACCTCTCGGTGTGGTGTACCATCCATGCAAGTCGGTTAAAAACTCGCGAAAATGAAAATTCTCAATGGGAAAGTCGAAAAAAATAACGTTTCGCCTTATAACTAAGGGTAGGAGAGGGGTGGGGGGCTAAAATTTTTACCACGTGGTTTTCAGACCATAAGAACCAAATTCCATCGGTTAGTTTCGAATTTCAGCTCAAGGGCATTTTCACCTATCTTATGCGCCGGTACCCTTTGAAAATCTCTAAAAATTTTGCAAAAATTGACAATTTTGTGAAAATTGAAAATTTATAAAAATTGAAAAATTTGTAAAAATTAAAATTTTTGTGAAAATTAAAATTTTCAATAATTTTGTTAAAATTCAAAATCGACAATTTTGTAAAAATTGATGATTTTTTCAAAAGTTGAAAATTTTGTGAAAATTGAAAATCTTGTGAATTTGTGAAAATTGTAAATTTCGTGAAAATCGAAAATTTCAAGAATTTGGCAAACATTTAATATTATTGAAAATTTGTGAAAATTGTAAATTTCGCGAAAATTGTAAATTTCGCAAAAATTGTAGATTTTGCAAAAATTGTAAATTTTGCAAAAATTGTAAGTTTTGGGAAAATTGTGAATTTCAAAAATTTTGTGGAGATGGAAAATTTATAGAATTTTGTAGAAATTGAAATTTTTGTGAAAATTGAAAATTTTGTAAAAATTAAAAAATTGTCTAAAAATAAAAATTTTCTAAAATTTGTAAATTAAAAAAAGAACATGAGAAAAAAAATTATGTAATGCTTTCGCGCCATCTGGCCTCAAATTCAGCTTTTTGTAACCGTGAAAAAACCTAGATCCGCTTGTGCTCTTTTTTCAATTTTTGCTAGACATTTGGTCAGAATTATAATTGCCCATAGATTAATTAGGTTTATGCAATTTTTGTCTCATTTTTCCTGTCAAGTATTATTTTTATCAAAAACTTTTTTCCTCGGAGTTACTCTCGTTAAAATAATTTTTTTCGTTACCAAATTTATCAAATTATTTCTTTTTTTCACGTTCGATCGCCTTCATCGAATTTCTTTCATTCGACGAAAAAAATCACCTCTTCCAAACTGCCACTTTGTTCGAATAAAAAATACGAAACTAAAAGAGGAAATTTTCCATCATTTTTTCATCTCAAGTCTCGATTCGATCGATGATGAAATCATTCATGTTTTTGTTCGGCGCTTTTGAATTACAATCCGACGCGAATATAATCGACGATAATTTGTCAAAGCTGTATGTTGTATACGAGACGCTAACTCGTGTATCGTTTTTCCAACCGACTAAGCCGAACGAACGCGAACGGGTGCATGCTGGTAGAATAGAGTATAGACGTCGTCGTCGTGGCAAACTACGAGAGGAGCACCACCAGTGGCAGCGAGGGTAGGTAGAGTACACTCGACGCTACGTATTTCGTATCCGATATCAATATTTTGTAAAATTCATCGACGAAAAGGAAATGTATTTTCGAAACGGTTACTTTTTAATCGGATAACGGAGATTCGTGAAATTATTTCAGGCAACACGGTCGCTTTAATTTTCGATCAAATGAAAGGGTTCGTTGCGTTGCTGCGGCGTGGTTGCTGCGCGACGTAGAACGGGCGAGCGGACGGACGGGGTGGTGCGGAGAATATCGTACAACATATTATTTTAGTATACGACGAATACAAATGTGAACGAATAAAACGCTGCGATGAAATGTAAATTTGGAACATTCGAAAAGCTAACTCGACGTTGTTCGAATTATCGTTCGCGTTATGGCGCGTCGAGACGTTACCGTTGGTAGGTATTTGCGCCAGCTCGTCATATTTTCGAATTATACGTACCTTAAAGACGTGTGCTCGAAATTGATACGGTATAATTGCTGCAGCTGCATGAAGATATTATAAGGATGAAAAAGATACGACGCGTGATTTGGCTCTCGCCCGAGAGTGAGGTGTTAATGGAGACGACGACGACGACGTCGAAATTTCCAACCTTTCGTCGAGTGTTCGTATTTTCGATATACATACGACGCACGCCGGCATGGCACTGTGTAAATAAACAGGGTCATAAGGCAACTTTCGTCGAAACTTGGGCGTTTGTTTACATAATGCGGTAAAAAGAGCCATCCCAGCGTTTTGCACCGCCGCTCGGCTCGGCCTACTCACGCACAAAGCCACCGTTAAATTGTTTCGGCCCGAACTGAAACTTGTAAACAAATTTCCAGCTCGGTTTAAATTTTAAACATTTGAACAGAAAGTTATCCTTAGTCTGTCTGAGATCACGAACGCGTACCGTTCGCCTACGTTTCGGTTGCTCTACAGTCTACCTACTCGACGGGTAATTTGGATTAATTTTTCAACTGCTGGGCTTTTTTTCCACTCGATTCAGTTCGATGTGCTGTGCTATACCCACGGGTTCGCTTACAGCGATACCGTGTCTGCGTGTCATTTCGCTGCTTTCCCTCACCGCCCTTCTGTTTCATTTTTGTTATTCTCACCATCGTATGAAAGAAAGAAGAAAAAAAAAAAACGCAAGCTACTAGACACAGTCGCGTCTCTCGTCGTCGTCGGTTTTGTAAAAACTTAAAAACTTTGTTTCTGTATAAAAGTAAAGTTCATTTTTGAAATATAATTTCTGGCGAAGAGAACGAACCGAGAGAAAGATACCGGGCGTATAATAAAACTTTCGTAAATAATTAGATTAAGAGAGAAAGAGTGAAAAGAGCATACCTACCAGGAAAAAAATGAGAAAAATGACGTCGAAATAAGTTTAAAAAGGCGTATATTTTAAAACAATGTTGTTCGTTTGCTCTGTATCTATTATATACTTATACCGGTACAGGGTATAGTAAATTCGCCCGAGTCTTGTTAAAATTCTTCTTCTCATTAAAAGCTACGTGAACATTCTGTCTCACTTCTCATAGGTATAAGCAAAAGCCAGAAGAAAGCGACCTTCTTGAATAATATTTTACTTCCGTTTTTCACTCGCTCCATCTTTTTTTTTTTTTTTATAATGTGTATTCTTCTTAGAGCGAGCGTAGCTTTAACCTCTCTTCGTGTATGAGGGTTGGCTGCTGGATTTCGGTTCGGTCCTGCGATTCTGAAACTTTACCTTCTTTGTCTTTGTTTCTATTCGTAATTTTTTTTGTCACTTTCTTTAGGACTGAAGGTTGTTTTAAATTAACAATTTTTTCCCTCTGTTTTGCGGATTTTTTTTGAGGACTTTTGCAAAGTTTTGATGGTTTTTGCTGCGAGACATCTTTGTTTCTCGGTTTGAATAAATTTCGCAATTTTTTTGCGCGGTTAAATGACCTGTTGAATAAATTCTCCAGAAAAAAGATTTCTTAGAAAAAAAAACTTTAATTTTTATCGTTTGTGAATGAAGATTGAAGATTCGATTTGTTCGCGAACGATTTAAAATTTTCTAGTCGAAAAATAAACTTATTTTTTTGGAATCGATGGAGAAAAATTTTCATCCACAGAGAATCGTTCGCGAACGCCTGAATCGCCTTACAAAGTAATTCTTCCACGAACAAAATGTGACATTTTCAGATTTTCTTCAGCCTCAATTTCTTCAAATTGAAAATACGTAATCGTTCGCGAACGATTCGTATGATTTTTTCGAATCGTTCGCGAACGACTGAATCTTTCCAAAAAATGATTCTTCCGCTAATGAAATGTGGGTCTTTTTCACAGTGAATTTTTTAATATTGAAAATACGTGATCGATTACGAACTACTTGTATGAACTTATTCAAATCGTTCGCGAACGAATTGATCATCTTCCAAATTGATTCTTTCGCAAACAAAATGTAAAATGTTCTTCACACTGAAAAATTATTTTTGAACTTTGACGCGTTATCGTTCACGAATGATTCGTATAAAATTTTTCAAATCGTTCACGAACGACTGAGTCTTTCCAAAAAATGATTCTTTCGCAAACGGAATGTGAGATTTTCTTCGCGCTGATTTTTTTTTCAATTCATATACGTCATCGTTCGGGAACGATTCGTATGAAATTATTCAAATCATTCGCGAACGACTGAATCATTTCAAAAAACCATACTCTCACCAACGAGTTGAAATAAAAGCTCTTCGTCGGGGAAAAAAACGAAAAGTTTTCTGAATTGAACAAAATTTGAGATTTTTCGATATAAGTAAAAAAAAATTTTTGAACGTTTTAGATTTTAGACTGCCAAAAACCTTCACATCGAATTTCTTCACGAACTGCTCGCAGATTATAAACAATTAAAAGCTGAATTAGAATTCTGGCGACAATAAATTCATGCAGTAGCGCTGTAATCGAATTGAAAACACTGTTGTAATACCTTCTCCGTTTTTCAATTTTCGATAATAGATATTATTGTCAGCTCCCAAAATCAACGAATGCACATCGACATTGCTCATGGCGAAATGACAATACCAAAAGTACAAGTACTGGCGCTAGTCGAAAAGTATGCATACACCATGCACGATAATCAAATAGAAAATGGAAAAGCTGCTCGCAGATTTTATTAATTTCCGTTCCAACCTTTTTCATATCGCGCAAATATTCGAATGAAATGAATGAATAAAAAGTACAATGGAAAGGGAACAGTCACGAGTGGGAAAGGGGAGATTGGTCGGTCTGTACACGTACAATTTTTTGATGGAGGAATATTGATGGCGTTATTGGTATAACTTAAGATAATTAAATTCGATAAGAAAATTCGTGATGGAAAAAAGTTACTTTTTTTTATTCAACATCGATTAAATGACTACGTTGACGATGGAAATGAAAGAAAAAAAAACACCAGACGAATAACGCTAGCTCGTACAAATTTATTTTAAGACCAAACCAGGGTCGTATTAATTGCAGATGTTTTCGCCTTGTCGAGCACTCAGAGTACCTATGCAAAAGTTTACGCCGCATTAGGGTAGAAAAAGTTGCCTGCGAAGGAGTTGGCGGATGAAAATGGTACGGCGAAGATGATAGCGCGGAGGTGCATTGTGCGAGAGCCGTATTAGTTGCCTAATTAATCCCCGAGAATTTGGCTGTCCCTGCGAATACGTCCGGTAGACTGTTTTACGAGGCGTATAAGTATGAAAAGTTGCATTAAAGAAGTATCGATTGCCTAATGTATGCGTTTTCCAGGTACCCGGGTACGTGTAGAGTCCGAGCCCCCTGCGAAAGTTGGAATATGCTATTTTTCACAGTCGAGTGTTAAAAGGGCCGTATAACTTTATTAAGTCAGGCGCTGGTTTCAGATTGTTTTATATTCGTTTTGGGTATAATTTGAGCGGGCTGTGATTTGAAAGGAAATGAACACCGCAAAGGCCAGCGTAATATTTTTCTCCCTACAATGAGTCGAGTACTGCTTTTCGGTTTTGCAGCCGAGTCTTCGCGTGTATGGGGATTATTTATATCATTCCGCAGTACCGCGTGTGGGGTTTTATACCGCGAGAGGGGAGTTGTGTGGGAAGGTAGATACGCGGTCCACGTGTACTTGAGGATTTCAGAAGTGGTTACGGGTATACCTACACGTATAGGAGCGAAGAGGAACGTGCAAAAACGTAATTAAAAATACCATATCGGTGTTGTTTGGCGAAGGTAGGCATATAGGGAAGGAAAAAATTCGTAAATGTAATTAAAATGGTTTTACGACGTCGATGCGCGCGTGGAAAAAGCCAAACGAACGGAGGTACACGTATCCGCAAAATACTATCCGACCCAGTGTAATGAAAAATCACGTCGTATTTGCGAGTAAAACTGCGGTAAAAATGTCAATTTACTCGAGAAGACGAGGTAAATTTAGCGTAAATAAAATTTAATAACTTTAATAATATAGTCGCGGCAAGTATTCTCGTCGCAGCGTGATAAAGGTGAGCTGTTACTAGTCGAGTTGAATTTTTATTACTAAATTCGAACATCCACCGCAGCAACGAATACAGCACTATCGTGCAGCCTTAAGGCTACTAAATTTTTTCCCCCATCTCGGAAGTGTGCAGAAAAAAAAGGAAAAAAGAAAGTATAAAAAAGAAGCATTCGAGAGCGCAAAGGTCGAAAAGTAAATTTATTCGTTACCGTTTCTGTGCGCTGCGAATCCAATCTAAATGTAATTTTGTCAGCAAAAAGCTTATTCTTGTAAGTCGGGCGCTTGCATTATGCAAAGAGTATAGGACGAGACGCGACGTTTCAGTCAAGGTGCGGCGTGAAGAAAGAACCGGGGCACGTAGCGAATTGAACACGATCGGCTAACCCAAATTTCAACGTGGAAAGTTTTTGATGACCAGTAAACTGTTTCTATATTCCCAGGCGACCTATTCGAAGCACTTTGCTGGTCGAACCCGTGTGTACTTTTTGGTTAAAACACATGACGCTCTGTGTATACACGAATGCTTACTTCTATCTATTTTCTTTTCTGGACTTTTTTTCGCCTTTTTTTTGGCTTGTTTCTTTCGTTCCGAGGGTGTGTGTGTGTGTGTTTTTTTTTACTTTACTGGTACGTGTGGTTGGTGTGGTATGAGGAAGGAGAGGGTTCACGGAGGTGTTGTTTTTGTAGTGGGCTTAAATTCTTATCGAGCTACTACCCCAGGTTTTGGTAGTTTGATTTTTTTTTTGCGAGCTGAATATTGAATTGACCGTGACAAAATTTTGGAAAAATAAATTGTCCCTTGGGATGATCTCCACTTTTGAAAGATTTTTTCGAAAAACTGAACTTTCAATTTTTTGCAAACTGAATTTTGACCGCACGCGGCCAAATTTTGAAAAAAAATTTCCTCAGTGAACTGAAAAGTTTGAATTTTTTGTGATGTGAATTTCGAACTTTTGGGGTCGGAAAATGTTTCAAAAAGCTCAACTTTCGACTTTCCACAAACTGAGCTTTGACCATGGCCAAATTTGGAAAAAAATTAATTTTTCTTTGGGATAATCTTGATGTTTGAAAGTTAGAATTTTTCGCGATGAAGTCAATTTCGAACTTTCAAAGTCGAAAAAATTTTCAAAAAGCTCAACTTTCAATTTTTTGCAAATTGAATATTGACCAAGAACAAATTTCGGAAAAATAATTTTTTTCTTGGGATAAACTTTACGAACTAGAAAAGTTTGATTTTTTGTGACTCGAGTTTCGAACTTTCAAAGTCGGGAAATTTTTCAAAAAGCTCAATTTTCAATTTTCTACCAACTGAATTTTGACCATGGCCAAATTTGGAAAAAAATTAATTTTTCTTTGGGATAATCTTGATGTTTGAAGGTTTGAATTTTTCGCGATGAAGTCAATTTCGAACTTTCAAAGTCGAAAAAATTTTCAAAAAGCTCAACTTTCAATTTTTTGCAAATTGAGTATTGACCAAGACCAAATTTCGGGAAAATAATTTTTTTCTTGGGATAAGCTTTATGAACTAGAAAAGTTTGATTTTTTGTGACTCGAGTTTCAAATTTTCAAAGTCGGAAAATTTTTCAAAAAGCTCAACTTTCAATTTTCTACCAACTGAATTTTGACCATGGCCAAATTTGGAGAAAAGATAATTTTTCTTTGGAATAATCTTCATGTTTGAAAGTTTGAATTTTTCGCAAAGTGAGTTTCAAACTTTCGAGGCCGGAAAAATTTTCCCAAAGCTCAGCTTTCAACATTCTACAAGCTGAACTTTGACCATGATCAAATTTCGAAAAAAAAATTCTGTAGGAATAACTTCCATTTATGTAAATTTGAAAGTTTGAATTTTCTGGTGACGCAAGTTTCGAACTTTGAAGTCGAAAATTTTTTTTAAAAGCTCAACTTTCAATTTTCCACAAACCTAAACATTAACCATGTCATTTATTTTACAGCTTTCTGCCACACTCACGAAACACTGAACAAAATCTGCGCCCTAATCACCGGAGAAGCTCTGCTCTACTCGATGTTCCGCGAAAATGCGACGCCAATTTCGTGCCCGTTCAAGCCACCTTACACGTTCACCTACAACCGAGGCCACGGCGAATGCAGATATCCTGTGTCCACCATCGACTCGTGCACCCAAGATTCGAAGATCGTCATCCAGTACCAAGCCTGTCCCGACGTATACGGTTCGGAAAGCGCCCGTAAGTATTTCGTAATTAAAAATTGCCACTCCTGGCGCACAACCCCATATTACGGGGACGACTCAGCTGCCGCAGTCGGCCACACAAGGGTAAACATAACGTCGTCGTGCTATTATTCCGCGATATTAAACAACGTATAACGTTCAAAATTAACGGCCATAATGTAGTGAAACCTTTTAAGCGGTTTGTTCGGGTCGGTCGTGAAGTTGTTTTTTTTTCTCGGTCGTGTCATTTTTTGCCCACCCTTCCATCCGAGCTTGTGTTCTTTCAACTGGTGCTCTGGTGGCCGAAGAAAAACCTGCAGAATAGTCACTCAAAGCGTACCCATTAAAGTCCATAAAGTTTTTAAACTGCGTTTTCTTTTCTTTTATAACATATCATTAACTTGCCGAAAGCTTCTACGTTAAGTTTTAATGGTGTTGTTGTGTAAAAGTTTAAAAACTAAAGTAAAAACTCCTAAACAATGGTAATTTTTTCCAAAAAGAAAACCCGCAAATAAATAAATAAAAGTCAACTCGTGCAGTTTCTCGCAGTATATAGTATCCTAGGCATCGTTAAATTTAATAAGAACGCCGAGACGAGAAGGAAAAAATAAGATGAAAAATTCCATTCGATAAAAAGCGGATTTATTTGTTCGATTATGCGACCACAAATTAAAGTCTCTTATAGTTTGAAAAGATGCGACGTTTTTTCTTCTTTTTTTTTACCAACATTAATCCTGGCGATTATTTCGATCCTAATTGACAGATTTATTTATAGCTGACCTTTTCTGCCTTCTTTTTATCCTTTTTTTTTCCCGATCCAGATGTAACGGTTTTTCGAGTTGTTTTACTCGCGTATGGCGTATGGGTATTTTCTGAATGTAGTCATCGAGAGAGGTACAGTCAAAATGGCTCTTTTTGTGTTTATTGAATCATATACTCGAAAGCCTCGAAGGCTAAGTGGTTTTCGACAAATTCTACCAACATGATTGTTATTTCAACGTGTGTTCGAGTTTTTTTTTTCCAAAATCTACTGAAACGTGATTCGAGCTATTCTCCGACGACTCGACGTAGGTACAAATAAATTTCCAATTTTGCGAAACACTTCATGGCAATTTTTTTCCCTCAGTTGCTCGCTCGGGAATTAGTATTATTCTCGATAGTTTTTTAGCCTTTGATCGGTATTACAACCTTGATAATGTGAGAGAGGCTGAAAAAATTCTTCGAAGTAATCAAATGTTTTTTAGTTGTTTTTAATGGAAATTTTTAAACGATGGAATAAAATTCCAATTCAGGTATTTCAGTCCGCCTACTTATAATTGGTACTTTTTTTGTTGGAATTCGAGCCAATTTTTTCCCGATCAGAGCTCTTCCCTTCTTCTCCTCCTTTTCGTACAAAATTCTATCGCAGAGATATAAATTCTTCGGGAACGAAATACTTTTTTTTTTCGATAGTTAGTAAAAACGCTCGTTGGTATAAATATTGAGCAGCTGGGTCGAAGTAAATTTTATCATTTTGTAATTAGCATAGTAATGAAGCTCGTTGGTACGTTGGTAGCCCGTTGAACGTGGATATTCTCGTATTAATACATTCTTACACGTATAGTCCGGTGTCAGAGGCTTGATCGAAGTCGATAAAAATATGTATGGGCGGTGTATGTACGAGCATATATAGTCGTAGATTTACAAGCTATACCTTTATACCTTTGAGCGAGAAAATTAAGCTTTTTATTCGATGCAAAAGAGATAACGAAAGGTCTATAATAAAAGGAGCGTGTATAGGTGTCTGTCGTTGGGTAGTTTTTAAATAGCCTCGTATTCGTGTTTATGATCGTTTTTGAATACACCTATGTTGAGATTTTCCACTTCACGTAACTTAGTTTTATTGGAAAATGACGGAATTTTTCATTTTCTTTTTTTTGAAGAGGGCAAACCCGTTCGCTAACGATTCACTCATTTTTAGGTGGATCGATTGCGAATGGTGTATTTTGATTTCTTTATAAGTATTTTTTTACGTTTTTGTGATATTTTAAAAAAATGATTCGTTCGTTGTACTGGTCCTTGAATCGTTTGTGAACGATTTTGAATGAATACAGGAGCGTAGCCAGAAATTTTCAAATAGGGGGCCGAGTTGAGGCCTTAAAAGAAATCGGTGGGCCAAAAAAAAGTGTACGCCACTGAAAGAAAAGGAAGGTAT
>FIZT01044880.1:0-16908 GCA_900065295.1 Paracoccus marginatus
ACACAGAACCAACGTAGCGCTTATGGAGTTAGCGCGGTCTATGTTAATTCTAAATGGTCTAAGAGAAGACAGTAACTTTTGTCCGAAGAAAAATACTGTCTACTGTCTCGCTACTGTCCAGTCACATGACCATATAGCTTGTTCCTGATTGGTTGCTCGCTGATTTGTGATAACATATTTTGATGTTGTGATGTTTTTTTTAGGCTTTGTTTTTATTTTAACCTTGTTTTTGAAGACATTTTGCTGTCCATGTGTAAACGCACCGTCGAAGCAAGTGTACTGTTTTACTATTCCAGGCTAGTGAATAGTCTGCAAAATAGTCCGTGTGTAAACGCAGCTTTACAAAACATATTATTTCATAAATTTTCAGTCGTTTATTGAAAAAAATGAACTGAATATGAATTTTAGATAAAAATCTAGAAGAATTTTCAAAAAAACATCAAATTTTCATTTTTCTGACACAATTTAAAATTTTGTCTCAACAACACTGCTTGAGCAATCCAGTTTTAACGCACTCTATTAGTCAGGTATGTACTAAGAATCTCGAGTAAAAACAAAAACTCGGACTACGGGCCACGGACCACGGATGGAGGCGGTTTGGTAAATTTTAGTTTTCATGTTTTCATGTTGATAAGTTTCGACTAAAATATTTTGATATGAAATTGATAATCGTATTTCTTTCGCGATCCTATTGAATAAAAAACCTGTCGAAGTTGTCAGAATGGTTTAAAAACACTTCCTGGCCATGGACAAAAGTGATTCGGCTCTGTTGGAGCCTTTACTGTATAATAATTCTCGAGAGCACAATGTCACCGAAGTTGTTGAAAAAGTTAATCCAAAAAATGCTAAAAGAATAGCACTCATTCTAGTCATAGTATTACTCTTATATCATTCTTATATTCATTTAAAATATGGTAAATAAACTCTACCACTACTCTTTTGTACTAGCTCCTCGTATCTATTCGTGTTGGTTATTCGATAATTTTGTTTCAATTTTCAGGCAAAGACTCCTGTCGGTGGTTACTTTCGGATGGACGCTACAAGGGTGACATGGGATGGCAGCCTTACGGTTGTATGATGCACGTGTACACAGAAACGTAATACTCATAATTTCAATTCCTCTCGTATTATTTGTCACAAACTCTCATTAGAGATATAATGTTTCAGTGATCGAATGCGTTGTATGAAATATCTGGCTTTTTTGGGTCATAACAACACCTTCGCATTTGTCGGAGATTACAAGATTAAAGATAAATATCGTGCTTTTGTGAAGCACTTCATATCACCTCAAGACATAACTTCGGTTGACAGAGATAAAATTGTATACGATCCATTTTACAAGCAATCCAACTTGACGTATTCGAATCCGCAGTTACGTTTCAAAGCTGATTTCTTCTGGGCTCCATATATATCTAAATCTGTCGTAGATTTAGTCAATAAATGGAGAGTACGTCGAGTAAAAAGCTGAAAAATTGTAATTGATTTGGAATCACTTTAATTTATAACCGAGTTTCTACTTGATTACGTTACAGAATTCTGAAAATCCGCCCAGCATAATTGCCATGGGATGTGCAACTTGGTCTATAAAAGCTTCAAATGGGTCAAAGGAAGCCCTCGATGAATTTATTTTTAATATTACTCAACTCATCGTTGTAAGGTTTTCCCTGTAATTTTTACATTTTATGATTTTTGGAAAATTTGATCAATTTGTGAGTGTGTTTTTTTAGCCTTCTAAAGAGATTTGTAAAAAATCTCGAGTTTTGTGGGTTCTTCAAGATCCTGTTAATGAAGGAAAATTGAATGCTACCAATTCCATGATTACCAACGCCTTCATCGATGAATATAACAAAGCTGCTATATCGGTTCGTTCTTTATTTTCTTGAAATAATTTTCAAATGGATTATTGTTACTTTTCTAATTTGCTTTTGCAGGTCTTACGACACAGTTGCGTTGAACTGTGGTCAAGTTCAAGATTGATAGCGCAAGGTCAAATAAACGAAATGATCGAAGGTATCGAACTCAGTCCAGAGTCATTAAACACCGACGTACAACTTTTACTCAATATGTATTGCAATGATCTCATGAATCACGATGATGGTACTTGTTGCGCTACTACTGAACCGTATACGTACATCCAGTTAACCGCCTTTTTAATTCTATTCATATGGTAAACGAATTGAGCAAGCGTATAATTTGTTTGGAGGATATCGAAAATTATTACTGAATTTTTTTTTCAGTTTGGTTATTGGAACGTTGTTGCAGTTTAGACTAATTCACGTACATGCTGTTCACTTTCCCAACTTTCAGATTATTATGACTACGATGGCGAAACTTGCACTAATCGTAGCATATTTTTATTTATGTGATAGGTATCCTTTTTCGTATTATTTTGATTTCCAGATGAATTGTCGAATTTGAAATTATGATATTTCATGAATTACAGAACAAATTTCTTCATGAAAGAGAACAAATATTATTCTGCTATAAGCTTTTGGTTACCTTTGGGATACATATTCACTTTAGGGTTGTTTTTTACCGAAGAAAGTAGGTTTACTAAAATAATGAATCGGGACCAAACCGATGAATGGAAAGGTATACCTAATATTTATATTTGTACGACTCTATTTCGTTTATACAAACATATTAATTAAAAATGACTTTCTTTAGGTTGGATGCAATTGGTGCTGCTGATTTATCAAATGACCGGAGCCAAACATCAGCTTCCTATTTATAATCATATACTTATCTTAGCTGCTGCATATTTATTTCTCAGTGGATTTGGTCATTTCACTTATTTATGGTACAGAAACGATGCCGGATTCGTAAGATGCCTTCAAGTAAATATTTGCATTTTTGAATGGAACAATCTGTCCTGCAACATGGTTATAAAACGTTTTCCTTTTCCCAGGTATTATTTAGGATTAACTTTTTGACGGCGGTGTTGTGTTTCTGCATGAACAGACCCTACCAATTTTATTATTTCGTACCTGTGGTCACCTTCTGGTTTCTTTTATTCTATCTCGTGTTTGCTTTACCTCCAAGAATAACGGCGAGTTCTTCAGAATCGAAACCAGTCCAATATGGTTACGTTTTATTGAAAATTGTGTTCCTATTTATATCGATTAGTATTTTATATATGTCGCAGGTTAGTAATCTTTCGTTCAAATTGAAACTAATGGGTTTTCAAACGTTGGTTCGCTAATCCTGTATCCATTTTGCAGGTATTTTTTGAAAAAATATTCGTCACCAGACCGTGGAAAGCGTTATTCGTATCTATCGACGATAACATACAAGATTGGTGGTTTAGGTGGAAAATTGATCGATTCAGGTGAGTCATTTTATTCCACTCGATTATATTCAGCAACTAAAAAATCGCTGATAATTTTGTATGCTTTTTTTCAGCGCCTTATACGGATCAACTTTCGCATTCCTTCTGATATTAGCTCAAAAGTATAATATTTTAGATGATAACAATCACAGTAATTTATTCTCTCCGAGGGTGTCTTTCTTCGTAGCTGTGCTAGCATTTTTAGGATTAATTGCCACCTCAACGTATGCTATAATGTGCCCAAATAGATTCGAATTCATCGATATTCAAACGTATATTTCGATTATACCCGTGAGTGATCAGTTTTCATTTATTATACATCCAACATACGGTGTGGTACTTATTTCAATTCGAACGTTGTTACAGATCGTATGCTATATTTTATTGAGAAACGTCTCCGGTATTTTACGTACGCGAGTTTCTCACGTGTTTACGTTCTTCGGCAGAATTTCGTTGGAGTTGTTCGTAGCACATTTTCACATTTGGTTGTCCGCAGACTCTAACGGTGTTTTGGTATTGATACCTAGGTACCCGGTTGTCAATGCTCTAGTCATTTCGTACATTTTTGTTTGTATATCTTTCGAGGTGAGTACCATTTTTGTTATATTTCTCATCACTCCAGCTTTCGCTGTGATTGGGTTCTAATGTAAGATGTCGTATTGTTTACAGTTGAACGATATTACGCGTAAATTGCTTCCTTACGCGGTGCCTTCCAATTGGCGATTAGCATTGAGGAATTTGTTTATATTTTTACTTTTACTGGTACCTGTAGGGATCAGGGATGGAATGTTTTGAAAGTTTCAACGTTTTAGCCACTTTGTGAAAGACTGATGAATTACACATTCCTTCAACATGAATTGGTGAATGGTGACGGTTTTGGAGCTTAAATTCGATGATTTTTTTTTTTCAAATCACTACTTTTGAGTCAAGTTAGGCCAAGGGATTCTCAGTCTGTTATCAATTGTTTCGTTCCTTTGAACGATTGTTTGAATTGAAAGAAACGAGTTCACTCTTTTCTCAAAAATTTAATTTTGATCTCTGCTCAAAGTTGAACCTTTAATTGATACCGATAACAGAAGTAGGGAACACCTTTAGCCCAAATCATTACGTTACCTTGTCAACAGAGCATTTATACTGCTATAAGTGAAATGATATTTTTGAAATGAAAATTCTCATTTTGTTCTTACTTTTATTTAAGCTTATTAATAATTAACATTAAGGATAGAAGAAAGTTACAGCGCTCATTATCACCATATAGAATGTCAACAATATACCAATAGTAAAGACGATCGCTCGGGTAGGTTGTGGCACCACAAATACAGCGTAAACAATAGTATGAAGAATTCTGCACAATGTGTATACTCTAAATATATTCAAGGCCACCGTGGGATCAGGTTTTGTCAATACGTAAATGAATCCGATGAATATGAAAGCCGGGATGTTCTCTAAATCGTTCAAATGTGCTCTGCAAAAATGAATTTGCGTCAAAATTTTTGCATAAAATTTCCAAGAGCAACCTTTCAGCGAAGTTGGTTGATCTATGCATACCTTCTAACTCGTTCAACGTCCTCGTCATCATATTTGACCGTAGCATCGCGCATTTGAAGAGCTCTTGTTGCCATTGATGCATCTTCCGAGGATATGAAAACCTGAAAATTTTATGGCCTCAGCGTTAGATATTAAGTATATGATTCACCTACGTACCAACAAAGTTTGTCGAAGAGCGTAAGTTTGATTGCTTGATTTGGGGTTGAAAGCTTGAAACTGAACGCGATAGTATGTCCAAATTTAGGGTAGCTAATCAAGGCCAGACAAGTACTTTCATTACTTTTATTTTTCAGATTATTATTCGAATGTTATCAACTGGTGTTGAATTTAGTACGTCCGGTGAATTTCAGTGAGTACTATACACTAAAGTTCATCGACGCTTATATTCGGATAATTTCACTTTGATAAAAGCCGATAGTTGTTGTAATAATGTTAACGAAGCATATCTGATTCATTCGAAGGAATATCAGATACCTATTCCAATTTTAGCTCGACTAACATCCAAGAATAATGAATGAGATAGAAAACTACCTATAATTAACGTAAGTTATTAACGCGCTATGTGCTTGGAACTTTGGCACAAAAGATTGAGAAGACAGAAATTGTTCATAAATTCGTCGAACGTCGATAATCGCTCATAAAATTGTCATAAATTTAAACACGAACAGTTCAACCTAAATACCTATACAGCATATTACTCGACCGTGAATATTTACACTACGATACGTGCTGATATGGCTTACCTTCTTCATAAATCTTTGTCTAGCAGTCAAAGGCACCATAAATAGAACTTTAGCAATCAAAATGCTCGCATAGAACAGAAAACCCCTCAATACGGGGTCTTCCAAGTTTATTTCAACCATTTTTAAAGCTCAAAATAAAACACAAACACGCGCCGTGCAGTACACTTGTTACTTGAGATTATAATACGTCGATCAGCGTTGGAATGGAATGAACGCGTCGTAGTAATTTTCATAAACCGGTTTCAAGTTCAAATTAATACCTAATGACCTGATACGCAGACACGCAGTAAAACGGATACTGCGGCGTTCCAGCATAGTTCCAACAGACCGTTGAGGAGTAGTTGGTACTGCATTTCTTGATGTATAATTATTTTAATAGAAAGTTTGAAAAAAGTAGATTGATTAAAACTAGATTCTTTTTCGCTAGATATCAAGACAGATGAGGTTTTTGAACTTTTGGTCTTGTTGAGGGTGCCATCGTTTGAATTAGATACGAGTTGAAAGAGGAAAAGAGTCGAAGCGGATTCTGTTCGGAGATGGAAATTGAATAAAATTAAGTTGGGTGTTTTTCCGCAAGTTTGACTAACTAGTTTGCTATCAATTTCTTCCGAAATGTAACGAAAATAAGAAAAGTCACTGATCCTTTTATTAAACTTGGTCTCCTCGCACTCAATATTACGATTACGATCAATATTTTCAAAATACGATTGTAAAAATATTTACAGCTACATGAACGTAAGGGAACAGGAACACGAAAAACTAGTTTTCATTTTCATCGCTGCCAACTCGCTAATTCACAATGCTTAAACTTATTTTGAAACATATGTAACTTTTCTAATACGCAACTACGCATCCACCGATACTTACCATTATAGATAGGTATGACATTACGCTTGGATGGGTAAGGTAATCCCAATTCCAAGTATATTTTTTGTATCAAATTATGAAACGAAGTTTTCACTTTCCATCCACGATGCACTTAACTTACTTAATAGGTACGACGTAAATATAGTAAAATGATCTAATTGATGATAATCATATGCATGCATAAGCATAACGAGTGACAATTTCGCCGGCAATGAATTAGCTCGAGCTCATGCGTGGGTACGGATTGAGGAATTTCGCAAAATGAAAGTTTTAGCTACGTTGGCCTCGGTGAAAAAACGTCAGTAACTACAGAATAACTAGGAATTCACAAGTGGACGTAGTTTGGTAAATTCGTAAATAAATGAGCCACAGCTACGGAAATAGCTAGAGGTATCAAGTACTTCGTACATATATAACCGGTAGGTACCCATCGTATATCGACGTAAAATACGAGTTCTGAAACAGTGTTATGATATTCAACTCCACATATATGTAGGTAATTGCTGTCAATGGAAAAGTACCAACTGTAGAAAAATCTTCTTCAGAGAATTGACCAGTATGCGCGGTTTAATGTTTTGAAGTTTATTGTGTCATTGTTTACGAATGAAGAACGACGCTGGTTTTTAAAGATCCAAGTGCCTAGTTAATCACCAAAAAAGTAATGAACAGTTCGGTAATTAAGTACTTTGCTTCGCATCGAAGTAATTTATTTGCTGATTCAACTTGTATACACTGATCCACAGTGGACTAGCACATTCAGGAACACTTAAAACGTATCCAGCTACGAAATGACTGTTCTTCGCGACCTTCGACGCAGCAATATAATTATATTTACCTAGGTACCATGTGTTTCGTGTATATGGTTAATGTAAATATGCCAAAATAGTATTCGAAGAATGGAACGAAGGCTGTTTTCGGTACCTAGAATTCACTAGCTTACGTACATATTTTCCCAGTTTATTTCCCGGTCTTGCACTTTTTCGATGACATTCTCCTGTCTATTACTGACCCCACTGCGTGTCGTATCACTACGAATTAACAACTTTTTATCAAGCTTCTAGCCTAAAATTTTTACCGCCGTAACGAATTCGATTTGAAATCTAAACGTCTAAACAATCACTAAATGTTTAGAATCAGTCCACTTAATGAAACTTCAGTTCGCAATGTATCCAGAAAATTGCTCAAATTACAACACGTAGATCACTAACGCTCAAAACAACATGATAAAATGTATGGATTCTTCTGAAACGGATTAAAACCATATAAGTGAAAATGAAATAAAAACTTATGTACATTAAAGTAAAACTTTCATTTCAACAAACACATAATACCCTGGAATACATAATCCAACAAAATTAAATGACAATACGAATTGAGAATACAAGAAAATAGCCCATGATAAAATATAGATACACGAAGTACAATCACTAATCAGTCTTAAGATATTTGAATTCATCTATTCAGAGAGAAGCAAACCTCACAGCTGAATTAATTATCATATACCAATTAATTAAATAACTTATACCCCAAACTATGGCTCTGGTGGGTTGTGGATATACACGAATGGCATAAACATAAGTATAAATAAATCTCAATAACGTGTACAGCCTGAATAAATTGATGGCGACCCAAGGCACCGGATCCGTCAACATGTACATGGCAGCAGCGAATAAGAACATCGGTATGTTTTCTATATCGTTCCTATGAGCTCTGTGAAAGGTTATATTTCGATTATTTGTCGTAGGTTTGATCGGTAAGTATAGATGCTGAAAATAGAAACACCAAAATTTCAGTACCTTCTTACTCTTTCGATATCTTCGTCATCGTAACCGACTCTTGATCCTCGAAGAAGAGCATCTTCTGAACTGATAAATACCTGCGTAATGATGAATACCAGTTAATTTATATAATCAATACATTACGTGCGGTATTGAGTTGATTATTTCGAACTTACTCGTTTTTGAAATCTCCATCTAGCTGTGAGCGGTGACATTATCATGGTTTTTCCCACCAAGATAGAAGCGTAAAATAAGAATGACTTGAATACCATTTCGTTAATGCTCAACGTTATCAACATGATTCCCGAATTATTAATAAAATTATCTAATAGAAACTAGAAACACCGAAAAAAAATAAACTATTTTATATTAAAAACACTGAACAGTGAACTTCAACTTTGACAGGAACCGGTAAGTAGTGCCACAACTTGAAAAAATTTTCTAGTGAAAATTCGGAGTGTTTTTCGTGTTTAAGTGTTTATCAGTGTCAGTGTTGCCATTAACAAAAATGAACACGTAAAGGAAACAGTAATTAAAGCTTGGTTTTTCACTTATTTTTTTCTTTTTCATTAATTTGAAGAAAATTTCAGAGAATTTTGTTGTTTGTTAATGGATGAGTAATGATGCAGATATTCATTTCAGCGGTCAGACATTTAGTCAAGTTTTTGTGTGGTGAAGTGAAGTGAAGTGAAGTGAACAGTGAACTAGAGAGACATAGTTATATACTTACATGGGTATCTAAGTATCTAAAACCAGAAAAAATATTTTTATTCAAAATTCGCATACTCACCTCTAATTTATTTTGGTAATTATATCTATGAATTTTTAATGTCCGAAGGCCAAAACTTTTTCTTGTTAGTGCTGTGATGTCACTGTTTCATTACTTACCGGTAATTAATGTAATTGTTTTGCATGTACAGCAGATATATCAGTGAAAATGAAAAATGACGATGTTGGAAGCGTTGGACCGAGAAATCGTCTTATATGTATACTTTAGTGCTGAATTGTAATAAAAAATTAAAAATGAAGTATTTTATTGTTACATAAGTACAAATTTGTGTAATATTCAATTCAACGAAATTTTGGTTTTCGTTAGCGGACTTTGACATCTGTTTCTCTATCTCTAGTAAATTCAACGTTCGTGTTTTTTACTTTTCTAGTTTTTTTATTATTATTTTTCATACCTACGTAAGTATATTGAAATAAAATTCCCTAAAAGTAAAACTTACCACTCAGATTATAGATACTTACTCCCTGTAATGTGAATGAATAATGAATTGAAACAGTTGAATGATATTCAGCATTCGTGCTTACGTAATAATTCTAGAAAACGTGCAAAAAAATTAATTAAAAAAAAATCTTGCGGGAATCATAATCCGCTTATGTGACGTAACGTCGAACCAACGTCGAATATAAACCAATCATTGTTCAGTAAACAGGAAAGAACTTCCAGGAAAATTCTCTTTTATGATTTTTTTTGAATAATATGAAATTGAATGCAATTCAATCATCAAAAAATACAAAAAAACAATCAAATTACCACTTTAAAATAAATTCATAACATTTTAGCTGCATCATTTATCAGAATTTCAATAATAAAACCAAGTGAACTAAATAAACCTTCCACAGTACACCAGTGTTCTCTACGTTGATCCGCCATTACACAAACACCGACTTGTTATTTCACTACTATATAGCCCGTTCTTTTTCATTTTCAGATGAAAATTTTTGCAGTAACTTACGATTGAAGTTACATTCTTCGTTAATTTCGCGGTTAATTTAAGGTTAGTGGTTTTACTAATTGAACAGTTATGCGTGAATAATTTCGCGTTTAGATGTAGCTTACATGATTCGATAATAAGTTTCGCTGTTTATTTAGTTGTGTATTGATGGCATAGTTATAACATCTTTTGGTTTGTTTAAATCGTGTCTGTGATCAGGTGAAAAACACGTGTGTAAACTATGTAGTGTGTAGTAAACGGCAAGACTCTTGCTCTGCTTCATCAGATCATCACATCGTTAGTATGGTGAGCATACTTTTCTTTCAAGTTGGTTTTAATTAATACTTTTAGTTAATCATCAAATTCACCGAGTGTTCGCCGACGGTAATTCAGGTACATTTTTCTTTCCGCCACTATAACGAAGTACCGGAGACCGGAGTCACTATCACTGAAGACTTGAAAAAAACTTATCTCATTAGAACATCCCTTTCGCTTTTGATTTTGGATGAATTGAAAGTGAATCTTCTTAATATAAGTCCTAGGTTGAACGTAAAATTCGCTAATTAATAATTTCTCGTTAAAATCCCGACGACTTCCATAATCAATTAGCGATTGCCGGCCAAAGTCTTGTCGTGTTTGTCTTTGTCAGTCAATTGATTATGTTTACAAAGGTTGTGAGGTGGTGATACTAAAAAAGCTTATATATTTACAAAAGAGATTTAAGTTTTGTTTTCGAATCAGTTCGACTCGATCGGATGATTTTAGTGAATTTTTCAAAGTTTTGACACGGTTTCAAAGCATACCGTTACGTCAACCTAACAGAAACGGGTGTTGTTTGCGATCGAAGCTGTAAATATTGAACTTGGTGTACGTTGATAGCTATAAATGAAAAACATTCTTCGAAAAAATTCTCACTTTTGCAATCGCTTTTATGATAATATGTATTTTATCATTCGTTGGGCGTTTTCGACTCGTAATATAATTTTGATTTATAAACGTGTTGCAGTTTCAGGATGCTCGTCAGGTATCTAGTTAAATTCACAACTGCGCTACGTGCTGTTGTTAGTGCTGAATTTTATTTCAAAAAAAATTCTTCCAGTGCTAATTGAAATTCTATGTTGTTTTCTTGGGATTTTTCTTCTCTGTTTTTTACGTTTAAGAAAAAAGAATCTTCAAGTTGAGCTGTCGACCTGTGGTCGAGTCAGGTACTTCGAAAAATGAAAATCGACATGCTGACAGGTTTATCACACTTGTATGCTTCTAAGTGTAAAATTTGAACTTATACGGTTACCTCTCTCGCCAAATGTGTATTTATTGAGATTTTCAAATTATCCTCCTGTTCGTGTGCTCGTATTGAGTATGAATGCATTTTGTAATAATAAAAAAATAATGTTGCAAATGGATGGCCTTCGGTGCTCATTGGCATTGATAAATATATCATCGTTCGAATCCATACCGAGAGATGCAGTTATGTATATGTATTTAGCTTTTTTGATGAGCTGATCGTTGAAGATGAATGTGGATGCTGCTGGATTTGTCATCGACCAGACTGTGCGATGATGAAATTTCCAGATTGTCCTTTCTCTCCGCTGTGTTTTGAAATTTTTCGTCGAGTGGTTTCATAGCGGTCAAGTTCGGAAAACGTTCCGTTCATTTTTCTGCAAGCCGAAGTAAATTTCCTTATTTTTGGGATCGTATTAAGACCGCAGCTGTGCTATTCGGTATTGTGCTTGACCCAGTTTCCAAGAGTGAAGGTGGAAAGAATTTTCATTATTTTTTGACATCCTTGAGAAAATTATTGTAATGTTTTTAGTTTTTTTTTTTCCAGACCAGTTGTTCAACTATCGATTTGATGACCGAATTTCCAAGTTTTACCGATCGATTTTCTTTCGACTTTTGGAAAAATAAACCTTGAAAAAGGCATGTAGCTAGTTAAAAATAGTGAATTCCCATTGATAACCTATTTCTATCGTTCTTACCGCCAAAAAGTCAATCATTGAGAAAAAATTTCTACAAAAATTTTGCACTCCTGGGGCAAACAGAGGGGAGGTGCCAAAATGTGATATTCTTCTCAAGTTTTTCGTTTTCCCTCAAATGTGAGTAAAAATTTCGTTTTTTCCTTCAATAAATTCTATAGAGTCACTCATCTTGATTCTTCGGCAACGTAGCAACCTTCTCCTTGACTTACTCTATCCATCTGCGTTAGTTCTACCGTTTAAAAATGACCCCTTTTCAGGTAGGTGATCCTAAAAAGGGGAATGTAACTCATCATAGCGGGTCACTTTTTATAGGATTCGTCGCTGTTTTCGATTTATGTCACGTTTGGTTACTTTTCGCGTCAACACGGTTACTTTAGTTATCCCCCCCCCCCCTTGAAAAGTTACCGCATCTTCGCACTTCCACTCAAAATGCATATTTTCGCGTAGAAATTGCTTCTTTTTTTTCAAAATTTTCAAGAAAAAAAGTGAAAAAGTAATCTGTGCTCATGAAATGAAATTAGTCGCGTCGTTTCAGTTAATTTTATCCTTGAAATGTTTGCAGAAAGCTATAAAAACAAATTTGTCCCCCCCCCGCCTTCTACCCTAAAAAAGTTGTAAAAATTAGCCCTCCGAAAAAATTGAATTTTTGGTTTCGTTTGGTTACTTTTTGTTGATTTTTCGGTCATTTTTTGATCACTTTTTGCTCAAATTTCAGAATTTTGCTGTAATACTTGGTCAATAATTTCGAAAATTTTCGAAATTTTGCCAAAAAATCGTCTTGAGAAAATTTCCACCGAAATGGGTTCAGAAAAGTGCATTTTAACTGACCACACCATTTTTTGTTATTTTTCACTTTTATTGTTTTTTTTAGTGGTTCTCAAAAAATTCATTTTTTCACAAGTTTCCTGATTACGAACAATTTTTTTATTTTCAAGTGGTCATAACTCTACCCAAAAGATCTATTTTTCAGAAAACATCCCCGTTAAAAAAAAAAATTGTGGAAAATTTGAAAACCAACCGAACAACTTTTCGGCTGAAAACTTGCATTGCCTTGCATTTCCGAACACTGGCAACTCATTCAACATAATCTCAGCTCCTTTAGCTCCTTTAAAATTCAACTATGCAAAGTATCGTGCAATGAAATTAGATACTGCGCGTAATCAGCGTGTAAATTTAAATACAACTTTGATGGAATAAGTTCATTACCATTAAAGTAAACGAAAAGAAAAAAATTAAAAAAAAATTCCAGTCGGAATATTCAAATATTTAAATTAAAAGTGTTTCGTGTTTTTCTTTTTCAACATCAAGCTTAGCGAGAGCTTTTAGTTTTGATACGTATTATTATTTCTATTTTTTTCTCTCGACGTTTTCTTTATTCCAATTTAACAAGCCAGTTGAAAATTTTTTCACCTTGTGGGCTCGTGAAAAAGAAATAACCTCGGTATCGTTATTTTTTAAGAGCCACTCGTTTACATTTCTGGAGTCGTGGATAAAGAATCCTTATGCTTTTTCTTACCTTAGAGAGCGCGTTTTGGTAGCCTATGCATTGAGTAAAGAATATGCTAATTTTATTGGAGTATTTTTTAATGGTTTTAATTTATATAATTAGAGAACGAGAAGTAGGTACTCGATTTAAGTTGGCGGATATGAAAATAACATCGTAGAAATAAGACAGGAGTGACTTTTGAAGAGCCTTTGGCGAATACGTTGACGTGTGATTTTCTCGATGTGTAGGGGGTTTTTGAATTTTATACCAAAACAAAGATAGTGTGTTTGAAATTCATCAGCTTTATTATTAGAAATGGTCAATGAGGATTTTTCTTTTTTTCTTTCAGCCAAAGGATCGAGATTAGCCGTGTAGTATACAGAAGGTGTAATTCGCATTAACTGAAAATAAACTCTGGTACTTTTTTAAGCCGAAATATCCCTCGAATATTCTGAAAATGCGGATCGGACGAGCTTTCGTGTCCACCTTACTACTACGCGTTTTTATACATATTTTTTTCTCTCTGCTAAAATCTTTTTTCGAAGTTGATGAAACCCGAATACGTGCGATACGTGAATGGAATGCTCGCTCGACTTACCAAACCAAGATTCCTAAAGACATGCTTCTTTGTTACCCATCGTGTGTAATTTATATTGGTCTGAAATTTTTTCAACATCGTACCATATTGTTATGTCGTACGTATTTGGAAAATAGCTTTTTTATTCGTTTATCAAGCCGAATGGAAACCTAATAATATAAATCAAAGTAGCCATTAGGTGTGATGGGGACAGATGTAAATATGAGAAGACAGTTAGTTTTATGATCCCTCGCATATTCGGATTGATGTTTAATTAACTTTTCGGCGACGATGAAATATACGCGAAAAATGCGCGCGGTTTGCATTTTTATCGACGTTGATGAGCTAGAAAGAAGGTTCTCACGGGTAAAGAATTGTTTCTGAAGGATGTCGCTGGCTCGAGTGAATCGATAATGTAATTTTTTGTGACGAAATCGGACAAAAATAACGAATTACGTGGTTTTTGTTGGAAAGGCGGTCGGATGAAAAAGAGACATTTTGATCGACGTATGAATTTGGAAACGGTTCTCGAAATTTCAGTCATTCGTGAACCAGTTGAGTAGATTTTTTCTTGACATAATTCAGTAAAAATTTTTAGCATGAAATTTTCGATCAAAATGACCATCTCAGATCGTTCGCGAACGACTTATAGATAATTCATTCTTATGATCGAATCATAATTTTTGATGAGATCAAAATTGTTTTTGAAAGATTTTTCTTCCGAACTTACCGTTTGTACCTTTCGCGAATCGATCATTCAAGTCGAAAAATGTGAATCATTTCCAAAAAATTGCTTCAGATCATTTTTTTTCGAAAAAATTTTTGCTACCTTATTTTTCATTTGAAATTTCTTTATTCATTCAAAATGACTCTTTAAAATCGTTCGCGAACGATTCATTGAAAAATTTTCGTGATACTTTTAAAAGATGAATATTGTCTTCGAACGATATGATTCAAAAACAAACTGGTTTAAATCGTTAGTAAAATGAATCAATTCGAATCGTTCGCGAACGAATTGCATAAATCGTTTTTCAAAGAACAATTCCATTTTTTTATTTTTTTATTGAAAAAAATCATAATTTTTTGTCAAAACGACTCTTTTAAATCGTTCACGAATCATTCATCGAAGAGTTATCGTAAATGAATATTTACCTGCTAGACCCCGAAAACCGTTCTCTCGATTGATTTGTTTTAAAAACCAATCGTTTGTGGCGATCCTAAACGAATTATAGGAATCGTTTACTGAAAAATCTTTTTTTTTCCAGGTAAAATTGAGTTTGAAAATTTTGATTTGATATTTTGTTGAAAATTAATATTTCGAGTCATTCGCGAACGATTTATCGGAAATTTGTTGTGAATAAATTATAACTTTCATGAATGGAAAATCGTTTTTGAGTGATTCTTTCAGGTCTTTTTTTGAGAAAAATTGTGTTGTCATATTTTTTGTGTCAAGTTTGATTGATCCGTTCAAATGACTCTTTTAAATCGTTCGCGAACGAATTGCGTGAATCCTTCTCTAAAGAATCCCTCGACGTTGAGTCGTTTTCTTTTCGGACAGATTCCGATTGGAAAATTTTTGGTTCGAAATTCGCTCGAAATTCTTTTGAATCGTTCGCGAACGGATTACTCGAATCCTTCTCCAAAGAGCCATTCGGCTCCAAAGTCACGTGATATGTCACGCGTTACTGACGCGTTACATGGCTTGCGCATGTACGTTTTTACCTCTCAGAAAAAATCGAGAGGTGAAAATGTCGGAAAAATACATTATGAATAAGGGTTTTTCAAACTTTTCATGAAAATGGTTGATTTGAGAGGAAACTTTCTTTGAAACTTTTTATAGAGGAAGGAATTTCGCATAAAAAATTTCAAATGAAGTTTTCTCTAAAATTGACCATTTTCATAAAAAGTTTGAAAACCCCTTATTTATAATGTATTTTTTCGACATTTTCAGCTCTCAAATTCTTATCCATAGCTCACGTAACTGTTACGCTACCGTCACTTTGGAGCCGAATTCGATTTAATTCTTTAAACTATGAAAAAAAATTTAAAAACGATACTCGTTCAAATTCATTAAATCTAAATCGTTTGCGAGCGAATAAAGTAACCGTTCGCGAATGATTCGTTTTCTTTTCTTTTTTTACGCTTTATATGAAATCAAATCATTTGATCATTTGTCTTCTACGCTCTATTAATTTTACTTGTTCGCAAACGAATTACAGCAAATTAAACTTTTAATTGGTCCTAGATTGCGAAACACGAGTACCTACATTTTTACATAAGCAAACACTTTTCAAAAGCTGAAATTTTCATAAAATGGGAAAATTTTTTTTATAATTTTTCAACCAGTTCCGGCTTCTTTTCTTAATTATTGTGTTCTCGTCGCAGGTGCATAATGGAACAGAGTCGTAAAACAAATAATTATTTTTATCCCTGATCTTATTTGCGTACATTTATGAAAAGTTTTCTCTTTGCTCATTTTGAATGTTTTTGTATCGAGTTCATCTTTCGAACTGATTCGTCTGATTCGTATATATTTCGTTCGAAATCACCCTTCGACTGAAAGCTCAGTTTCTAAGCGAACCTACATTTTCTGATTATCTTCTCATACCTTTTTCGGAGAGGGTTAAAAAAAAATACCACGAAACGAATGATATCGTCAATTTTCACGCTCACCTAGGTATACCTTTGAGGAGCTGTGTTGGCATGGTGAATTTTATGTATCTCAGTTATGATATAAAACAGGTCAGGTTGATAAATACATTTATCAACCATTGTTTATGACTGGACTGGTTGAATCGTTTCTAGCAAACGATACGTGTACATGAACAATCATGCAGCCAAGTATTACTGTGGACAAGTAGCCAAGTATCACTATGGCACA